>JAMBLF010001546.1:0-72467 GCA_030578115.1 Leucoptera coffeella
AGTTCTTTTCAGGAATATCCTTGAAGGACGATAGTCCTTTTCAGGAATATCCTTGAAGGACGATAGTCCTTTTCAGGAATATACTTGAAGGATGATAGTCCTTTTCAGAAATATCCTTGAAGGACGATAGTCCTTTTGAGGAATATCCTCGAAGGACGACAGTCCTTTTCAGTAACGTCCTTGAAGGACGATAGTCCTTTTCAGGAATATCCTTGAAGGACGACAGTCCTTTTCAGGAATATCCTTGACGGACGATAGTCCTTTTCAGGAATATCCTTGAAGAATGATAGTCCTTTTCAGGAATGTCCTTGAAGGACGATAGTCCTTTTCAGGAATGTCCTTGAAGGACGATAGTCCTTTTCAGGAATGTCCTTGAAGGACGAAAGTCCTTTTCAGGAATATCCTTGAAGGACGAAAGTCCTTTTCAGGAATATCCTCGAAGGACGATAGTCCTTTTCAGGAATGTCCTTTAAGGAGAATAGTCCTTTTCAGTAATGTCCTTGAAGGACGATAGTCCTTTTCAGGAATATCCTTGAAGAACGATAGTCCTTTTCAGGAATATCCTTGAAGGACAATAGTCCTTTTCATGAAAATCCTTGAAGGATGAATGTCCTTTTCAGGAATATCTTTGAAGGATGATAGTCCTTTTCAGGAATATCCGTAAAGGATGATAGTCCTTTTCAGGAATATCCGTGAAGGACGATAGTCCTTTTCAGAAATATCCTTGAAGGACAATAGTCCTTTTCAGGAATGTCCTTGAAGGACGATAGTCCTTTTCAGGAATGTCCTTGAAGGACGATAGTCCTTTTCAGGAATATCCTTGAAGGACGATAGTCCTTTTCAGGAATATCCTTGAAGGACGATAGTCCTTTTCAGGAATATCCTTGAAGAATGATAGTCCTTTTCAGAAATATCCTTGAAGGATGAGTCCTTTTCAGGAATATCCTTGAAGGACGATAGACCTTTTCAGGAATATCCTTAAAGGACGATAGTCTTTTTCAGGAATATCCTTGCAGGATGATAGTACTTTTCAGGAATATCCTTAAAGGACTATAGTCCTTTTCAGAAATATCCTTGAAGGAAGATAGTACTTTTCAGCAATATCCTTGAAGGACGATAGTCCTTTTCAGTAATGTCCTTGAAGGACGATAGTCCTTTTCAGGAATATCCTTGAAGGACAATAGTCCTTTTCAGGAATATCCTTGAAGAAAAATAGTCCTTTTCAGGAATATCCTTGAAGGACGATAGTCCTTTTCAGGAATATCCTTGAAGGACGATAGTCCTTTTCAGGAATGTCCTTGAAGGACGATAGTCCTTTTCAGGAATGTCCTTGAAGGACGATAGTCCTTTTCAGGAATATACTTGAAGGATGATAGTCCTTTTCAGGAATATCCTTGAAGGACGAGAGTCCTTTTCAGTAATATACTTGAAGGATGATAGTCCTTTTCACGGAAAGCGTTAAAGGACGACAGTCCTTTTCAGGAATATCCTTGAAGGACGACAGTCCTTTTCAGGAATGTCCTTGAAGGACGAAAGTCCTTTTCAGGAATATCCTCGAAGGACGATAGTCCTTTTCAGGAATGTCCTTTAAGGAGAATAGTCCTTTTCAGGAATATCCTTGAAGGACTATAGTCCTTTTCAGGAATATCCTTGAAGGACAATAGTCCTTTTCAGGAATATCCTTGAAGGACGATAGTCCTTTTCAGGAATATCCTTGAAGGACGATAGTCCTTTTCAGGAATATACTTGAAGGATGATAGTCCTTTTCAGGAATATCCTTGAAGGACGAGAGTCCTTTTCAGTAATATACTTGAAGGATGATAGTCCTTTTCACGGAAAGCGTTAAAGGTTGAGTCCTTTTCAGCAATATCCTTGAAGGACGACAGTCCTTTTCAGGAATATCCTTGAAGGACGATAGTCCTTTTCAGGAATATCCCTGAAGGACGATAAGCCTTTTCAGGAATATCCGTAAAGGATGATAGTCCTTTTCAGGAATATCTTTGAAGGACGATAGTCCTTTTCAGAAATATCCTTGAAGGACAATAGTCCTTTTCAGGAATGTCCTTGAAGGACGACAGTCCTTTTCAGGAATATCCTTGAAGGACGATAGTCCTTTTCAGGAATATCCCTGAAGGACGATAAGCCTTTTCAGGAATATCCGTAAAGGATGATAGTCCTTTTCAGGAATATCTTTGAAGGACGATAGTCCTTTTCAGAAATATCCTTGAAGGACAATAGTCCTTTTCAGGAATGTCCTTGAAGGACGATAGTCCTTTTCAGGAATATCCTTAAAGGACGATAGTCCTTTTCAGGAATATCCTTGAAGGACGATAGTCCTTTTCAGGAATATCCTTGAAGGACAATAGTCCTTTTCAGTAATGTCCTTGAAGGACGATAGTCCTTTTCAGGAATATCCTTGAAGGACGATAGTCCTTTTCAGGAATATCTTTAAACTACGATAGTCCTTTTCAGGAATATCTTTGAAGGATAATAGTCCTTTTCAGGAATATCCTTGAAGGACGATAGTCCTTTTCAGGAATATCCTTGAAGGACAATAGTCCTTTTCAGGA
This sequence comes from Leucoptera coffeella, assembly GCA_030578115.1. Lineage (NCBI taxonomy): Eukaryota > Metazoa > Arthropoda > Insecta > Lepidoptera > Lyonetiidae > Leucoptera > Leucoptera coffeella. The sequence goes on from JAMBLF010001546.1 coordinate 2,571, forward strand.
AGATCCTTGAAGGATGATAGTACTTTTCAGGAATATCCTTGAAGGACAATAGTCCTTTTTATGAAAATCCTTGAAGGATGAATGTCCTTTTCAGGAATATCTTTGAAGGATGATAGTCCTTTTCAGGAATATCCGTAAAGGATGATAGTCCTTTTCAGGAATATCCTTGAAGGACGATAGTCCTTTTCAGAAATATCCTTGAAGGACAATAGTCCTTTTCAGGAATGTCCTTGAAGGACGATAGTCCTTTTCAGGAATGTCCTTGAAGGACGAAAGTCCTTTTCAGGAATGTCCTTGAAGGACGATAGTCCATTTCAGGAATGTCCTTGAAGGACGAAAGTCCTTTTCAGGAATATCCTTGAAGGACGATAGTCCTTTTCAGGAATATCTTTGAAGGACGATAGTCCTTTTCAGGAATGTCCTTTAAGGAGAATAGTCCTTTTCAGGAATTTCCTTGAAGGACTATAGTCCTTTTCAGGAATATCCTTGAAGGACGACAGTCCTTTTCAGGAATATCCTTGAGGGACGATAGTCCTTTTCAGGAATATCCTTGAAGAATGATAGTCCTTTTCAGGAATGTCCTTAAAGGACGATAGTCCTTTTCAGGAATATGCTTGAAGGACGATAGTCTTTTTCAGGAATATCCTTGAAGGACGATAGTCCTTTTCAGGAATGTCCTTGAAGGATAATGGTCCTTTTCAGGAATTTTCAGGAATATCCTGATAGGACAATAGTCCTTTTCAGTAATGTCCTTGAAGGAAGATAGTCCTTTTCAGGAATATCCTTGAAGGACGATAGTCCTTTTCAGGAATATCCTTGATGGACGATAGTCCTTTTCAGGAATTTTCATGAATATCCTTATAGGACAATAGTTCTTTTCAGAAATGTCCTTAAAAGACGATAGTCCTTTTCAGGAATATCCTTGAAGGACGACAGTCCTTTTCAGGAATATCCTTGAAGGACAATAGTCCTTTTCAGGAATATCCTTGAAGAAAAATAGTCCTTTTCAGGAATATCCTTGAAGGACGATAGTCCTTTTCAGGAATATCCTTGAAGGACGATAGTCCTTTTCAGGAATGTCCTTGAAGGACGATAGTCCTTTTCAGGAATGTCCTTGAAGGACGATAGTCCTTTTCAGGAATATCCTTGAAGGACGATAGTCCTTTTCAGGAATATCCTTGAAGGACGATAGTTCTTTTCAGGAATATCCTTGAAGGACGATAGTCCTTTTCAGGAATATCCTTGAAGGACGATAGTCCTTTTCAGGAATATACTTGAAGGATGATAGTCCTTTTCAGAAATATCCTTGAAGGACGATAGTCCTTTTGAGGAATATCCTCGAAGGACGACAGTCCTTTTCAGTAACGTCCTTGAAGGACGATAGTCCTTTTCAGGAATATCCTTGAAGGACGACAGTCCTTTTCAGGAACGATAGTCCTTTTCAGGAATATTTTTGAAGGATGATAGTCCTTTTCAGGAATATCCGTAAAGGATGATAGTCCTTTTCAGGAATATCCGTGAAGGACGATAGTCCTTTTCAGAAATATCCTTGAAGGACAATAGTCCTTTTCAGGAATGTCCTTGAAGGACGATAGTCCTTTTCAGGAATGTCCTTGAAGGACGATAGTCCTTTGTCAGGAATATCCTTGAAGGACGATAGTCCTTTTCAGGAATATCCTTGAAGGACGATAGTCCTTCAGGAATTCAGGAATATCCTTGAAGAAGTCCTTTTCATATCCTTGAGGGACGATAGTCCTTTTCAGGAATATTTTTGAAGGATGATAGTCCTTTTCAGGAATATCCGTAAAGGATGATAGTCCTTTTCAGGAATATCCGTGAAGGACGATAGTCCTTTTCAGAAATATCCTTGAAGGACAATAGTCCTTTTCAGGAATGTCCTTGAAGGACGATAGTCCTTTTCAGGAATGTCCTTGAAGGACGATAGTCCTTTTCAGGAATATCCTTGAAGGACGATAGTCCTTTTCAGGAATATCCTTGAAGGACGATAGTCCTTTTCAGGAATATCCTTGAAGAATGATAGTCCTTTTCAGAAATATCCTTGAAGGATGAGTCCTTTTCAGGAATATCCTTGAAGGACGATAGACCTTTTCAGGAATATCCTTAAAGGACGATAGTCTTTTTCAGGAATATCCTTGCAGGATGATAGTACTTTTCAGGAATATCCTTAAAGGACTATAGTCCTTTTCAGAAATATCCTTGAAGGAAGATAGTAGTACTTTTCAGCAATATCCTTGAAGGACGATAGTCCTTTTCAGTAATGTCCTTGAAGGACGATAGTCCTTTTCAGGAATATCCTTGAAGGACAATAGTCCTTTTCAGGAATATCCTTGAAGAAAAATAGTCCTTTTCAGGAATATCCTTGAAGGACGATAGTCCTTTTCAGGAATATCCTTGAAGGACGATAGTCCTTTTCAGGAATGTCCTTGAAGGACGATAGTCCTTTTCAGGAATGTCCTTGAAGGTCGATAGTCCTTTTCAGGAATATCCTTGAAGGACGATAGTTCTTTTCAGGAATATCCTTGAAGGACGATAGTCCTTTTCAGGAATATCTTTGAAGGACGATAGTCCTTTTGAGGAATATCCTCGAAGGACGACAGTCCTTTTCAGTAACGTCCTTGAAGGACGATAGTTCTTTTCAGGAATATCCTTGAAGGACGATAGTCCTTTTCAGGAATATCCTTGAAGGACGATAGTCCTTTTCAGGAATATACTTGAAGGATGATAGTCCTTTTCAGAAATATCCTTGAAGGACGATAGTCCTTTTGAGGAATATCCTCGAAGGACGACAGTCCTTTTCAGTAACGTCCTTGAAGGACGATAGTCCTTTTCAGGAATATCCTTGAAGGACGATAGTCCTTTTCAGGAATATCCTTGAAGGACTATAGTACTTTTCAGGAATATCTTTGAAGGACGATAGTCCTTTTGAGGAATATCCTCGAAGGACGACAGTCCTTTTCAGTAACGTCCTTGAAGGACGATAGTTCTTTTCAGGAATATCCTTGAAGGACGATAGTCCTTTTCAGGAATATCCTTGAAGGACGATAGTCCTTTTCAGGAATATACTTGAAGGATGATAGTCCTTTTCAGAAATATCCTTGAAGGACGATAGTCCTTTTGAGGAATATCCTCGAAGGACGACAGTCCTTTTCAGTAACGTCCTTGAAGGACGATAGTCCTTTTCAGGAATATCCTTGAAGGACGACAGTCCTTTTCAGGAATATCCTTGAGGGACGATAGTCCTTTTCAGGAATATCCTTGAAGAATGATAGTCCTTTTCAGGAATGTCCTTGAAGGACGATAGTCCTTTTCAGGAATGTCCTTGAAGGACGATAGTCCTTTTCAGGAATGTCCTTGAAGGACGAAAGTCCTTTTCAGGAATATCCTTGAAGGACGAAAGTCCTTTTCAGGAATATCCTCGAAGGACGATAGTCCTTTTCAGGAATGTCCTTTAAGGAGAATAGTCCTTTTCAGGAATATCCTTGAAGGACTATAGTACTTTTCAGGAATATCTTTGAAGGACGATAGTCCTTTTCAGGAATATCCTTGAAGGACTATAGTCCTTTTCAGGAATATCTTTGAAGGACGATAGTCCTTTTCAGGAATATCCTTGAAGGACGATAGTCCTTTTTAGGAATATCCTTGAAGGACGATAGTCCTTTTCAGGAATATACTTGAAGGATGATAGTCCTTTTCAGGAATATCCTTGAAGGACGAGAGTCCTTTTCAGTAATATACTTGAAGGATGATAGTCCTTTTCACGGAAAGCGTTAAAGGTTGAGTCCTTTTCAGCAATATCCTTGAAGGACGACAGTCCTTTTCAGGAATATCCTTAAAGGACGATAGTCCTTTTCAGGAATATCCCTGAAGGACGATAAGCCTTTTCAGGAATATCCGTAAAGGATGATAGTCCTTTTCAGGAATATCTTTGAAGGACGATAGTCCTTTTCAGAAATATCCTTGAAGGACAATAGTCCTTTTCAGGAATGTCCTTGAAGGACGATAGTCCTTTTCAGGAATATCCTTAAAGGACGATAGTCCTTTTCAGGAATATCCTTGAAGAACGATAGTCCTTTTCAGGAATATCCTTGAAGGACAATAGTCCTTTTCAGGAATATCCTTGAAGGACGACAGTCCTTTTCAGTAATGTCCTTGAAGGACGATAGTCCTTTTCAGGAATATCCTTGAAGAACGATAGTCCTTTTCAGGAATATCCTTGAAGGACAATAGTCCTTTTCATGAAAATCCTTGAAGGATGAATGTCCTTTTCAGGAATATCTTTGAAGGATGATAGTCCTTTTCAGGAATATCCGTAAAGGATGATAGTCCTTTTCAGGAATATCCTTTTGAAGGACGATAGTCCTTTTCAGAAATATCCTTGAAGGACAATAGTCCTTTTCAGGAATGTCCCTTTGAAGGACGATAGTCCTTTTCAGGAATGTCCTTGAAGGACGATAGTCCTTTTCAGGAATATCCTTGAAGGACGATAGTCCTTTTCAGGAATATCCTTGAAGGACGATAGTCCTTTTCAGGAATATCCTTGAAGGACGATAGTCCTTTTCAGGAATATCCCTGAAGGACGATAGTCCTTTTCAGGAATATCCGTGAAGGATGATAGTCCTTTTCAGGAATATCTTTGAAGGACGATAGTCCTTTTCAGGAAATATCCTTGAAGGACAATAAGTCCTTTTCAGGAATGTCCTTGAAGGACGATAGTCCTTTTCAGGAATATCCTTGAAGGACAATAATCCTTTTCAGGAATGTCCTTGAAGGACGATAGTCCTTTTCAGGAATATCCTTGAAGGACGATAGTCCTTTTTAGGAATGTCCTTGAAGGACGATAGTCCTTTTTTCAGGAATATCCTTGATGGACGATAGTCTCTTTTCAGGAATATCCTTGAAGGACGATAGTCCTTTTCAGGAATATCCTTGAAGGACGACAGATTTTCAGGAATATCCTTGAAGGACGATAGTCCTTTTCAGGAATATCCTTGAAGGACAATAGTCCTTCAGGAATTCAGGATGATAGTCCTTTTCAGGAATGTCCTTGAAGGACGATAGTCCTTTTTTCTTGAAGGAATAGTCCTTGAAGGGATACGATAGTCGATAGTCTTTTTTTCCTTGAAGGAATAGTCTTGAAGGACGATAGTCCTTTTCAGGAATATCCTTGAAGGACGATAGTCCTTTTCAGGAATATCCTTGAAGGAATAGTCCTTTTCAGGAATGTCCTTGAAGGACGATAGTCCTTTTCAGGAATATCCTTGAAGGACGATAGTCCTTTTCAGGAATATCCTTGAAGGACGATAGTCCTTTTCAGGAATATACTTGAAGGATGATAGTCCTTTTCGAATATCCTTGAAGGACGATAGTCCTTTTCAGGAATATCCTTGAAGGACAATAGTCCTTTTCAGGAAGATCCTTGAAGGATGATAGTACTTTTCAGGAATATCCTTGAAGGACAATAGTCCTTTTTATGAAAATCCTTGAAGGATGAATGTCCTTTTCAGGAATATCTTTGAAGGATGATAGTCCTTTTCAGGAATATCCGTAAAGGATGATAGTCCTTTTCAGGAATATCCTTGAAGGACGATAGTTCTTTTCAGAAATATCCTTGAAGGACAATAGTCCTTTTCAGGAATGTCCTTGAAGGACGATAGTCCTTTTCAGGAATGTCCTTGAAGGACGATAGTCCTTTTCAGGAATGTCCTTGAAGGACGATAGTCCTTTTCAGGAATGTCCTTGAAGGACGAAAGTCCTTTTCAGGAATATCCTTGAAGGACGATAGTCCTTTTCAGGAATATCTTTGAAGGACGATAGTCCTTTTCAGGAATGTCCTTTAAGGAGAATAGTCCTTTTCAGGAATTTCCTTAAAGGACTATAGTCCTTTTCAGGAATATCCTTGAAGGACGACAGTCCTTTTCAGGAATATCCTTGAAGGACGATAGTCCTTTTCAGGAATATCCTTGAAGAATGATAGTCCTTTTCAGGAATGTCCTTAAAGGACGATAGACCTTTTCAGGAATATGCTTGAAGGACGATAGTCTTTTTCAGGAATATCCTTGAAGGACGATAGTCCTTTTCAGGAATGTCCTTGAAGGATAATGGTCCTTTTCAGGAATTTTCAGGAATATCCTGATAGGACAATAGTCCTTTTCAGTAATGTCCTTGAAGGAAGATAGTCCTTTTCAGGAATATCCTTGAAGGACGATAGTCCTTTTCAGGAATATCCTTGAAGGACGATAGTCCTTTTCAGGAATTTTCATGAATATCCTTATAGGACAATAGTTCTTTTCAGAAATGTCCTTAAAAGACGATAGTCCTTTTCAGGAATATCCTTGAAGGACGATAGTCCTTTTCAGGAATATCCTTGAAGGACGAGAGTCCTTTTCAGTAATATACTTGAAGGATGATAGTCCTTTTCACGAAAAGCGTTAAAGGTTGAGTCCTTTTCAGCAATATCCTTGAAGGACAATAGTCCTTTTCAGGAAGATCCTTGAAGGATGATTGTACTTTTCAGGAATATCCTTGAAGGACAATTGTCCTTTTCATGAAAATCCTTGAAGCATGAATGTCCTTTTCAGAAAGATCTTTGAAGGATGATAGTCCTTTTCAGGAATATCCGTAAAGGATGATAGTCCTTTTCAGGAATATCCTTGAAGGACGATAGTACTTTTCAGAAATATCCTTGAAGGACAATAGTCCTTTTCAGGAATGTCCTTGAAGGACGATAGTCCTTTTCAGGAATGTCCTTGAAGGACGATAGTCCTTTTCAGGAATGTCCTTCAAGGACGAAAGTCCTTTTCAGGAATATCCTTGAAGGACGATAGTCCTTTTCAGGAATATCCTTGAAGGACGATAGTCCTTTTCAGGAATGTCCTTTAAGGAGAATAGTCCTTTTCAGGAATATCCTTGAAGGACTATAGTCCTTTTCAGGAATATCTTTGAAGGACGATAGTCCTTTTCAGGAATATCCTTGAAGGACGACAGTCCTTTTCAGGAATATCCTTGAAGGACGATAGTCCTTTTCAGGAATAAACTTGAAGGATGATAGTCCTTTTCAGAAATATCCTTGAAGGACGATAGTCCTTTTGAGGAATATCCTCGAAGGACGACAGTCCTTTTCAGTAATGTCCTTGAAGGACGATAGTCCTTTTCAGGAATATCCTTGAAGGACGATAGTCCTTTTCAGAAATATCCTTGAAGGACAATAGTCCTTTTCAGGAACACGATAGTCCTTTTCAGGAATGTGCTTGAAGGACGATAGTCCTTTTCAGGAATGTCCTTGAAGGACGATAGTCCTTTTCAGGAATGTCCTTAAATAACGATAGTCCTTTTCAGGAATATCTTTGAAGGACGATAGTCCTTTTCAGGAATATCCTTGAAGGACGAGAGTCCTTTTCAGGAATATACTTGAAGGATGATAGTCCTTTTCACGGAAAGCGTTAAAGGTTGAGTCCTTTTCAGCAATATCCTTGAAGGACAATAGTCCTTTTCAGGAATATCCTTGAAGGATGATAGTACTTTTCAGGAATATCCTTGAAGGACAATAGTCCTTTTCATGAAAATCCTTGAAGCATGAATGTCCTTTTCAGAAAGATCTTTGAAGGATGATAGTCCTTTTCAGGAATATCCGTAAAGGATGATAGTCCTTTTCAGGAATATCCTTGAAGGACGATAGTACTTTTCAGAAATATCCTTGAAGGACAATAGTCCTTTTCAGGAATGTCCTTGAAGGACGATAGTCCTTTTCAGGAATGTCCTTGAAGGACGATAGTCCTTTTCAGGAATGTCCTTGAAGGACGATAGTCCTTTTCAGGAATGTCCTTGAAGGACGATAGTCCTTTTCAGGAATGTCCTTGAAGGACGAAAGTCCTTTTCAGGAATATCCTTGAAGGACGATAGTCCTTTTCAGGAATATCCTTGAAGGACGATAGTCCTTTTCAGGAATGTCCTTTAAGGAGAATAGTCCTTTTCAGGAATATCCTTGAAGGACTATAGTCCTTTTCAGGAATATCTTTGAAGGACGATAGTCCTTTTCAGGAATATCCTTGAAGGACGACAGTCCTTTTCAGGAATATCCTTGAAGGACGATAGTCCTTTTCAGGAATAAACTTGAAGGATGATAGTCCTTTTCAGAAATATCCTTGAAGGACGATAGTCCTTTTGAGGAATATCCTCGAAGGACGACAGTCCTTTTCAGTAATGTCCTTGAAGGACGATAGTCCTTTTCAGGAATATCCTTGAAGGACGATAGTCCTTTTCAGAAATATCCTTGAAGGACAATAGTCCTTTTCAGGAATGTCCTTGAAGGACGATAGTCCTTTTCAGGAATGTCCTTGAAGGACGATAGTCCTTTTCAGGAATGTCCTTGAAGGACGATAGTCCTTTTCAGGAATGTCCTTGAAGGACAATAGTCCTTTTCAGGAATGTCCTTGAAGGACGAAAGTCCTTTTCAGGAATATCCTTGAAGGACGATAGTCCTTTTCAGGAATATCCTTGAAGGAATGTCCTTGAAGGACGATAGTCCTTTTCAGGAATGTCCTTGAAGAACGATAGTCCTTTTCAGGAATATCCTTGAAGGACGATAGTCCTTTTCAGGAATATCCTCGAAGGACGACAGTCCTTTTCAGTAATGTCCTTGAAGGACGATAGTCCTTTTCAGGAATATCCTTGAAGGACGATAGTCCTTTTCAGGAATATCCTTGAAGAACGATAGTCCTTTTCAGGAATATCCTTGAAGGACAATGGTCCATTTCAGGAATATCCTTGAAGGACGACAGTCCTTTTCAGTAATGTCCTTGAAGGATGATAGTCCTTTTCAGGAATATCCTTGAAGGACAATAGTCCTTTTTATGAAAATCCTTGAAGGATGAATGTCCTTTTCAGGAATATCTTTGAAGGATGATAGTCCTTTTCAGGAATATCCGTAAAGGATGAAAGTCCTTTTCAGGAATATCCTTGAAGGACGATAGTCCTTTTCAGAAATATCCTTGAAGGACAATAGTCCTTTTCAGGAATGTCCTTGAAGGACGATAGTCCTTTTCAGGACTGTCCTTGAAGGACGATAGTCCTTTTCAGGAATGTCCTTGAAGGACGATAGTCCTTTTCAGGAATATCCTTGAAGGACAATAGTCCTTTTCAGGAATATCCTTGAAGGATGATAGTACTTTTCAGAAATATCCTTGAAGGACAATAGTCCTTTTTATGAAAATCCTTGAAGGATGAATGTCCTTTTCAGGAATATCTTTGAAGGATGATAGTCCTTTTCAGGAATATCCGTAAAGGATGAAAGTCCTTTTCAGGAATATCCTTGAAGGACGATAGTCCTTTTCAGAAATATCCTTGAAGGACAATAGTCCTTTTCAGGAATGTCCTTGAAGGACGATAGTCCTTTTCAGGACTGTCCTTGAAGGACGATAGTCCTTTTCAGGAATGTCCTTGAAGGACGATAGTCCTTTTCAGGAATATCCTTGAAGGACGATAGTCCTTTTCAGGAATATCCTTGAAGGACGACAGTCCGTTTCAGTAATGTCGTTGAAGGACGACAGTCCGTTTCAGTAATGTCCTTGAAGGACGATAGTCCTTTTCAGGAATATCCTTGAAGGACGATAGTCTTTTTCAGGAATATCCTTGAAGGACGATAGTCCTTTTCAGGGATTTTCAGGAATATCCTTATAGGACAATAGTCCTTTTCAGTAATGTCCTTGAAGGACGATAGTCCTTTTCAGGAATATCCTTGAAGGACGATAGTCCTTTTCAGGAATATCTTTAAACTACGATAGTCCTTTTCAGGAATATCTTTGAAGGATAATAGTCCATTTCAGAAATATCCTTGAAGGACGATAGTCCTTTTCAGGAATATCCTTGAAGGATGAGTCCTTTTCAGGAATATCCTTGAAGAATTATAGTCCGTTTCAGAAAAATCCTTAAAGAATGATAGTCCTTTTCAGGAATATCCTTGAAGGACAATAGTCCTTTTCAGGAATATCCTTGAAGAATGATAGTCCTTTTCAGAAATATCCTTGAAGGATGAGTCCTTTTCAGGAATATCCTTGAAGGACGATAGACCTTTTCAGGAATATCCTTAAAGGACGATAGTCTTTTTCAGGAATATCCTTGCAGGATGATAGTACTTTTCAGGAATATCCTTAAAGGACTAAAGTCCTTTTCAGAAATATCCTTGAAGGAAGATAGTACTTTTCAGCAATATCCTTGAAGGACGATAGTCCTTTTCAGGAATATCCTTGAAAGACAACAGTCCTTTTCAGGTATATCCTTGAAGGACGATAGTCCTTTTCAGGAATATCCTTGAAGGATCAGTCCTTTTTAAGGAATATCCTTGAAGGATGAGTCCTTTTCAGGAATATCCTTGAAGGACGATAGTCTTTTTCATGAATATCCTTGAAGGACGATAGTCCTTTTCAGGAATATCCTTGAAGGACGACAGTCCTTTTCAGGTATATCCTTGAAGGATCAGTCCTTTTTAGGAATATCCTTGAAGGATGAGTCCTTTTCAGGAATATCCTTGAAGGACGATAGTCTTTTTCATGAATATCCTTGAAGGACGATAGTCCTTTTCAGGAATATCCTTGAAGGACGACAGTCCTTTTCAGGTATATCCTTGAAGGACGATAGTCCTTTTCAGGAATATACTTGAAGAACGATAGTCCTTTTCAGGAATATCCTTGAAGGACAATAGTCCTTTTCAGGAATATCCTAGAAAGACGATAGTCCTTTTCAGGAATATCCTTGAAGGACGATAGTCCTTTTCAGGAATATCCTTGAAGGACGATAGTCCTTTTCAGGAATATCCTTGAAGGACGATAGTCCTTTTCAGGAATATCCTTAAAGAATGATAGTCCTTTTCAGGAATATCCTTATAGGACAATAGTCCTTTTCAGGAATATCCTTGAAGGACAATAGTCCTTTTCAGGAATATTCTTGAAGGATGATAGTCCTTTTCACGGAAAGCGTTAAAGGATGAGTCCTTTTCAGCAATATCCTTGAAGGACGATAGTCCTTTTCAGTAATGTCCTTGAAGGACGATAGTCCTTTTCAGGAATATCCTTGAAGGACAATAGTCCTTTTCAGGAATATCCTTGAAGAAAAATAGTCCTTTTCAGGAATAAAGGACGATAGTCCTTTTCAGGAATATCCTTGAAGGACGATAGTCCTTTTCAGGAATGTCCTTGAAGGACGATAGTCCTTTTCAGGAATGTCCTTGAAGGACGATAGTCCTTTTCAGGAATATCCTTGAAGGACGATAGTTCTTTTCAGGAATATCCTTGAAGGACGATAGTCCTTTTCAGGAATATCCTTGAAGGACGATAGTTCTTTTCAGGAATATCCTTGAAGGACGATAGTCCTTTTCAGGAATATCCTTGAAGGACGATAGTCCTTTTCAGGAATATCCTTGAAGGACGATAGTCCTTTTCAGGAATATCTTTGAAGGACGACAGTCCTTTTCAGGAATATCTTTGCAGGATGATAGTACTTTTCAGGAATAGACTATAGTCCTTTTCAGAAATATCCTTAAAGGAAGATAGTCCTTTTCAGCAATATCCTTGAAGGACGATAGTTCTTTTCAGGAAAATACTTGAAGGACAACAGTCCTTTTCAGGAATGTCCTTGAAAGACGATAGTCCTTTTCAGGAATATCCTTGAAGGATGAGTGCTTTTTAAGGAATATCCTTGAAGGATGAGTCCTTTTCAGGAATTTCCTTGAAGGACGATAGTCCTTTTCAGGAATATCCTTAAAGGAAGATAGTCCTTTTCAAGAATATCCTTGAAGGACGACAGTCCTTTTCAGGAATAGTCCTTCAGGAACTTGAAGAACGATAGTCCTTTTCAGGAATATCCTTGAAGGACAATAGTCCTTTTCAGGAATATCCTAGAAAGACGATAGTCCTTTTCAGGAATATCCTTGAAGGACGATAGTCCTTTTCAGGAATATCCTTGAAGGACGATAGTCCTTTTCAGGAATATCCTTGAAGGACGATAGTCCTTTTCAGGAATATCCTTAAAGAATGATAGTCCTTTTCAGGAATATCCTTAAGGACAATAGTCCTTTTCAGGAATATCCTTGAAGGACGATAGTCCTTTTCAGGAATATCCTTGAAGGATGATAGTCCTTTTCACGGAAAGCGAATGAGTCCTTTTAAACTACGATAGTCCTTTTCAGGAATATCCTTGAAGGATAATAGTCCTTTTCAGGAATATCCTTGAAGGACGATAGTCCTTTTCAGGAATATCCTTGAAGGACAATAGTCCTTTTTAGGAATATCCTTGAAGGATGATAGTCCTTTTCAGGAATGTCCTTGAAGGACGATAGTCCTTTTCAGGAATATCCTTGAAGGACGATAGTTCTTTTCAGGAATATCCTTGAAGGACGATAGTCCTTTTCAGGAATATCCTTGAAGGACGATAGTTCTTTTCAGGAATATCCTTGAAGGACGATAGTCCTTTTCAGGAATATCCTTGAAGGACGATAGTCCTTTTCAGGAATATCCTTGAAGGACGATAGTCCTTTTCAGGAATATCTTTAAACTACGATAGTCCTTTTCAGGAATATCTTTGAAGGATAATAGTCCTTTTCAGGAATATCCTTGAAGGACGATAGTCCTTTTCAGGAATATCCTTGAAGGACAATAGTCCTTTTCAGGAATATCCTTGAAGGATGATAGTCCTTTTCAGAAGTATCCTTGAAGGACAAGTCCTTTTTAGGAAGATCCTTGAAGGATGATAGTACTTTTCAGGAATATCCTTGAAGGACAATAGTCCTTTTTATGAAAATCTTTGAAGGATGAATGTCCTTTTCAGGAATATCTTTGAAGGATGATAGTCCTTTTCAGGAATATCCGTAAAGGATGATAGTCCTTTTCAGGAATATCCTTGAAGGACGATAGTCCTTTTCAGAAATATCCTTGAAGGACAATAGTCCTTTTCAGGAATGTCCTTGAAGGACGATAGTCCTTTTCAGGAATGTCCTTGAAGGACGATAGTCCTTTTCAGGAATGTCCTTGAAGGACGATAGTCCTTTTCAGGAATGTCCTTGAAGGACGAAAGTCCTTTTCAGGAATATCCTTGAAGGACGATAGTCCTTTTCAGGAATATCTTTGAAGGACGATAGTCCTTTTCAGGAATGTCCTTGAAGGACGATAGTCCTTTTCAGGAATTTCCTTGAAGGACTATAGTCCTTTTCAGGAATATCCTTGAAGGACGACAGTCCTTTTCAGGAATATCCTTGAGGGACGATAGTCCTTTTCAGGAATATCCTTGAAGAATGATAGTCCTTTTCAGGAATGTCCTTAAAGGACGATAGTCCTTTTCAGGAATATGCTTGAAGGACGATAGTCTTTTTCAGGAATATCCTTGAAGGACGATAGTCCTTTTCAGGAATATCCTTGAAGGACAATAGTCCTTTTCAGGAATGTCCTTGAAGGACGATAGTCCTTTTCAGGAATGTCCTTGAAGGACGATAGTCCTTTTCAGGAATGTCCTTGAAGGACGATAGTCCTTATCAGGAATGTCCTTGAAGGACGAAAGTCCTTTTCAGGAATATCCTTGAAGGACGATAGTCCTTTTCAGGAATATCTTTGAAGGACGATAGTCCTTTTCAGGAATGTCCTTTAAGGAGAATAGTCCTTTTCAGGAATTTCCTTGAAGGACTGTAGTCCTTTTCAGGAATATCCTTGAAGGACGACAGTCCTTTTCAGGAATATCCTTGAGGGACGATAGTCCTTTTCAGGAATATCCTTGAAGAATGATAGTCCTTTTCAGGAATGTCCTTAAAGGACGATAGTCCTTTTCAGGAATATGCTTGAAGGACGATAGTCTTTTTCAGGAATATCCTTGAAGGACGATAGTCCTTTTCAGGAATGTCCTTGAAGACAACAGATAATCCTTGGTCCTTTTCAGGAATTTCAGTCAGGAATATCCTGATAGGACAATAGTCCTTTTCAGTAATGTCCTTGAAGGAAGATAGTCCTTTTCAGGAATATCCTTGAAGGACGATAGTCCTTTTCAGGAATATCCTTGAAGGACGATAGTCCTTTTCAGGAATTTTGAAGAACATGAATATCCTTATAGGACAATAGTTCTTTTCAGAAATGTCCTTAAAAGACGATAGTCCTTTTCAGGAATATCCTTGAAGGACGATAGTCCTTTTCAGGAATATCCTTGAAGGACGAGAGTCCTTTTCAGTAATATACTTGAAGGATGATAGTCCTTTTCACGGAAAGCGTTAAAGGTTGAGTCCTTTTCAGCAATATCCTTGAAGGACAATAGTCCTTTTCAGGAAGATCCTTGAAGGATGATAGTACTTTTCAGGAATATCCTTGAAGGACAATAGTCCTTTTCATGAAAATCCTTGAAGCATGAATGTCCTTTTCAGAAAGATCTTTGAAGGATGATAGTCCTTTTCAGGAATATCCGTAAAGGATGATAGTCCTTTTCAGGAATATCCTTGAAGGACGATAGTACTTTTCAGAAATATCCTTGAAGGACAATAGTCCTTTTCAGGAATGTCCTTGAAGGACGATAGTCCTTTTCAGGAATGTCCTTGAAGGACGATAGTCCTTTTCAGGAATGTCCTTGAAGGACGATAGTCCTTTTCAGGAATGTCCTTGAAGGACGATAGTCCTTTTCAGTAATGTCCTTGAAGGACGATAGTCCTTTTCAGGAATATCCTTGAAGGACGACAGTCCTTTTCAGGAATATCCTTGAAGGACGATAGTCCTTTTCAGGAATATCCCTGAAGGACGATAGTCCTTTTCAGGAATATCCGTAAAGGATGATAGTCCTTTTCAGGAATATCTTTGAAGGACGATAGTCCTTTTCAGAAATATCCTTGAAGGACAATAGTCCTTTTCAGGAATGTCCTTGAAGGACGATAGTCCTTTTCAGGAATATCCTTAAAGGACGATAGTCCTTTTCAGGAATATCCTTGAAGAACGATAGTCCTTTTCAGGAATATCCTTGAAGGACAATAGTCCTTTTCAGGAATATCCTTGAAGGACGACAGTCCTTTTCAGTAATGTCCTTGAAGGACGATAGTTCTTTTCAGGAATATCCTTGAAGAACGATAGTCCTTTTCAGCAATATCCTTGAAGGACAATAGTCCTTTTCAGGAATATCCTTGAAGGATGAATGTCCTTTTCAGGAATATCTTTGAAGGATGATAGTCCTTTTCAGGAATATCCGTAAAGGATGATAGTCCTTTTCAGGAATATCCGTGAAGGACGATAGTCCTTTTCAGAAATATCCTTGAAGGACAATAGTCCTTTTCAGGAATGTCCTTGAAGGACGATAGTCCTTTTCAGGACTGTCCTTGAAGGACGATAGTCCTTTTCAGGAATATCCTTGAAGGACGATAGTCCTTTTCAGGAATATCCTTGAAGGACGATAGTCCTTTTCAGGAATATCCTTGAAGGACGATAGTCCTTTTCAGGAATATCCTTGAAGGACAATAGTCCTTTTCATGAAAATCCTTGAAGGATGAATGTCCTTTTCAGGAATATCTTTGAAGGATGATAGTCCTTTTCAGGAATATCCGTAAAGGATGATAATCCTTTTCAGGAATATCCGTGAAGGACGATTGTCCTTTTCAGAAATATCCTTGAAGGACAATAGTCCTTTTCAGGAATGTCCTTGAAGGACGATAGTCCTTTTCAGGAATTTCCTTGAAGGACGATAGTCCTTTTCAGGAATATCCTTGAAGGACGATAGTCCTTTTCAGGAATATCCTTGAAGGACGATAGTCCTTTTCAGGAATATTCTTGAAGGACGATAGTCCTTTTTAGGAATATCCCTGAAGGACGATAGTCCTTTTCAGGAATATCCATGAAGGATGATAGTCCTTTTCAGGAATATCTTTGAAGGACGATAGTCCTTTTCAGAAATATCCTTGAAGGACAATAGTCCTTTTCAGGAATGTCCTTGAAGGACGATAGTCCTTTTCAGGAATATCCTTGAAGGACGATAGTCCTTTTCAGGAATGTCCTTGAAGGACGATAGTCCTTTTCAGGAATATCCTTGAAGGACGATAGTCTTTTTCAGGAATATCCTTGAAGGACGATAGTCCTTTTCAGGAATATCCTTGAAGGACAATAGTCCTTTTCAGTAATGTCCTTGAAGGACGATAGTCCTTTTCAGGAATATCCTTGAAGGACGATAGTCCTTTTCAGGAATATCTTTAAACTACGATAGTCCTTTTCAGGAATATCTTTGAAGGATAATAGTCCTTTTCAGGAATATCCTTGAAGGACGATAGTCCTTTTCAGGAATATCCTTGAAGGACAATAGTCCTTTTCAGGAAGATCCTTGAAGGATGATAGTACTTTTCAGGAATATCCTTGAAGGACAATAGTCCTTTTTATGAAAATCCTTGAAGGATGAATGTCCTTTTCAGGAATATCTTTGAAGGATGATAGTCCTTTTCAGGAATATCCGTAAAGGACGATAGTCCTTTTCAGGAATGTCCTTGAAGGACGATAGTCCTTTTCAGGAATGTCCTTGAAGGACGAAAGTCCTTTTCAGGAATATCCTTGAAGGACGATAGTCCTTTTCAGGAATATCTTTGAAGGACGATAGTCCTTTTCAGGAATGTCCTTTAAGGAGAATAGTCCTTTTCAGGAATTTTCATGAATATCCTTATAGGACAATAGTTCTTTTCAGAAATGTCCTTTTCACGGAAAGCGTTAAAGGTTGAGTCCTTTTCAGCAATATCCTTGAAGGACAATAGTCCTTTTCAGGAAGATCCTTGAAGGATGATAGTACTTTTCAGGAATATCCTTGAAGGACGATAGTCCTTTTCAGGAATGTCCTTGAAGGACGATAGTCCTTTTCAGGAATGTCCTTGAAGGACGAAAGTCCTTTTCAGGAATATCCTTGAAGGACGATAGTCCTTTTCAGGAATATCTTTGAAGGACGATAGTCCTTTTCAGGAATGTCCTTTAAGGAGAATAGTCCTTTTCAGGAATTTCCTTAAAGGACTATAGTCCTTTTCAGGAATATCCTTGAAGGAAGACAGTCCTTTTCAGGAATATCCTTGAGGGACGATAGTCCTTTTCAGGAATATCCTTGAAGAATGATAGTCCTTTTCAGGAATGTCCTTAAAGGACGATAGTCCTTTTCAGGAATATGCTTGAAGGACGATAGTCTTTTTCAGGAATATCCTTGAAGGACGATAGTCCTTTTCAGGAATGTCCTTGAAGGATAATGGTCCTTTTCAGGAAGTCCTTTTCAGGAATATCCTGATAGGACAATAGTCCTTTTCAGTAATGTCCTTGACGGAAGATAGTCCTTTTCAGGAATATCCTTGAAGGACGATAGTCCTTTTCAGGAATATCCTTGAAGGACGATAGTCCTTTTCAGGAATTTTCAGGAATATCCTTATAGGACAATAGTTCTTTTCAGAAATGTCCTTAAAAGACGATAGTCCTTTTCAGGAATATCCTTGAAGGACGATAGTCCTTTTCAGGAATATCCTTGAAGGACGAGAGTCCTTTTCAGTAATATACTTGAAGGATGATAGTCCTTTTCACGGAAAGCGTTAAAGGTTGAGTCCTTTTCAGCAATATCCTTGAAGGACAATAGTCCTTTTCAGGAAGATCCTTGAAGGATGATAGTACTTTTCAGGAATATCCTTGAAGGACAATAGTCCTTTTCATGAAAATCCTTGAAGCATGAATGTCCTTTTCAGGAATATCCTTGAAGGACGACAGTCCTTTTCAGGAATATCCTTGAAGGACGATAGTCCTTTTCAGGAATATCCCTGAAGGACGATAGTCCTTTTCAGGAATATCCGTAAAGGATGATAGTCCTTTTCAGGAATATCTTTGAAGGACGATAGTCCTTTTCAGAAATATCCTTGAAGGACAATAGTCCTTTTCAGGAATGTCCTTGAAGGACGATAGTCCTTTTCAGGAATATCCTTAAAGGACGATAGTCCTTTTCAGGAATATCCTTGAAGAACGATAGTCCTTTTCAGGAATATCCTTGAAGGACAATAGTCCTTTTCAGGAATATCCTTGAAGGACGACAGTCCTTTTCAGTAATGTCCTTGAAGGACGATAGTCCTTTTCAGGAATATCCTTGACGAACGATAGTCCTTTTCAGCAATATCCTTGAAGGACAATAGTCCTTTTCAGGAATATCCTTGAAGGATGAATGTCCTTTTCAGGAATATCTTTGAAGGATGATAGTCCTTTTCAGGAATATCCGTAAAGGATGATAGTCCTTTTCAGGAATATCCGTGAAGGACGATAGTCCTTTTCAGAAATATCCTTGAAGGACAATAGTCCTTTTCAGGAATGTCCTTGAAGGACGATAGTCCTTTTCAGGAATATCCTTGAAGGACGATAGTCTTTTTCAGGAATATCCTTGAAGGACGATAGTCCTTTTCAGGAATATCCTTGAAGGACAATAGTCCTTTTCAGTAATGTCCTTGAAGGACGATAGTCCTTTTCAGGAATATCCTTGAAGGACGATAGTCCTTTTCAGGAATATCTTTAAACTACGATAGTCCTTTTCAGGAATATCTTTGAAGGATAATAGTCCTTTTCAGGAATATCCTTGAAGGACGATAGTCCTTTTCAGGAATATCCTTGAAGGACAATAGTCCTTTTCAGGAAGATCCTTGAAGGATGATAGTACTTTTCAGGAATATCCTTGAAGGACAATAGTCCTTTTTATGAAAATCCTTGAAGGATGAATGTCCTTTTCAGGAATATCTTTGAAGGATGATAGTCCTTTTCAGGAATATCCGTAAAGGACGATAGTCCTTTTCAGGAATGTCCTTGAAGGACGATAGTCCTTTTCAGGAATGTCCTTGAAGGACGAAAGTCCTTTTCAGGAATATCCTTGAAGGACGATAGTCCTTTTCAGGAATATCTTTGAAGGACGATAGTCCTTTTCAGGAATGTCCTTTAAGGAGAATAGTCCTTTTCAGGAATTTTCATGAATATCCTTATAGGACAATAGTTCTTTTCAGAAATGTCCTTTTCACGGAAAGCGTTATAGGTTGAGTCCTTTTCAGCAATATCCTTGAAGGACAATAGTCCTTTTCAGGAAGATCCTTGAAGGATGATAGTACTTTTCAGGAATATCCTTGAAGGACAATAGTCCTTTTACGAAAAATAGTACTTTTAGTAAAAAAAAAAAAAAAAAAACCATTGTAACGTCAAAATCAGCTCTAATTTTTTAATTGATTTTTAATTGTTTATATGCTCATTCTGAGTATTTTGAGACTATATAAACCGAAATAAGCTAATATTAAACTGTGTTTTAGTGTTTTAAGTGTAAATTATATTGAGATATAGTGTTTTTGATCAACTTAAAGTATCTGTTACCGTTGAGTGTATTTGAAAGTTCTCTCTCATTTAATTGCTAAAAACGTAAAATCATACTAAATATTCGTGGTATAATTGTAGTGTGGTGCATGTCTTTCTCGTTTCCTAGTTTAATCTACTAATAATAACCTTAGCAAAATATCAATTCAACATACAATTATTTATTATCTTGTCTACCTTAATGGCGACTTATAAAATGAATACTCGGTCTCAAACCATTCGTGAACTCGAATTAAAACTCAGAAACACCCTTAGTGAACTTCAGACTACTAAGGACAAGTGTTCCGGACTAATCTCGGAGCACGAGGATAGCGAGAAGGAAGTGTTACTCATAGTTGAGAAAAACACTAAGTTAAAGTCCGAATTGGTATTGAAAGATCGTGAGTTAGCAGAGGTGGTGGCGGAACGGGACTATGTGTGCAGTGCTCTGGCTGGTTTCCAGCAGTGCGGTTTGGAGTATGAAGATGCCCTGTTGCAGATCTCACAACTGAAGTTGGCCCTGCATGAGTCCGAAGAGGTGGTGAGATCCCTTAACACGGAGGTGGAGAGACTTCAATCTGCAGAAGCTAACCAGCAGTATCAGCGCCTTGTCATGAAGACCGGCTTCAGTGCTTCTGCCACCCCTATGTCAAGAAATTGTAGGAAAAGGTTAAGAAAGTTAAATAAATTAATAAATAAAACTTATCTTTGTGTAGGAAACAAAAAATCTTTTATAAACAATAATTTAAATAATAAACTAAAATCAGTTTACAGTCACCACAAATTAGCTAATAGTAGGCATGACTGTGAGATACAGGCTTTTCACCGGAAGGTACTTCTGCTGGAGGGTGAATTGAGTGCTGTGACTCAAAGTTATGAAAGTTCTCGGCAGATATTGCCCGGTATACTGAGGAGATGGATGAGCTCCTAAAACTTTGTAGGGAGAACCAGGAGCGTTTTGATTCGCTTGTGGCTGCAGGATGTCCTTGTGCCGATGTGTCACAGGTTTCTATGCCCAGTTCTAAGAAAAATACTAAATGTTTATCACCAAATTTAAATAAAAAGTTAAACCATAAATTAGTTCATATTTATGGTGATGAAATGGTTAAAAATATCGGTGTCATGGTAAGAGGTGAACTTTCAAATACGGCAATTTACAATCAATTGCCTACCAGGAGCTGATTTTGACAACATAATTGACAATATATTGAGAACTAAGTTAGAATGCAATAACTATAACATTGGTTCTAATGTGTTGTCGCAGGGGGAATCTGAATAAAAATAGATTAATTAAACATATTGAAAATTTAATAATTCAAAAACAAATTAAACGTATAATTCTGTGTACCTTGCCTTATTCTAAGGCATTGACCCCGGCAGAAAATAAATCTAGATATATATTAAATCAAACTATGCACACTATTTCAGTGCATAATAGAAATATTGAGTTAATAGATACTAATTGTATTTTAAAAAACAAATTATATTTTACTGGAGATACTTACTATCTCAACAATAGTTGTAAGAAACAAGTAGCTGAAATGCTACAATTTTATTTTAGTTTTGACCAAGCCAATTCACAGGCCTCTGACATTGCCCCTTTTGGGCTTGATTCATGCATCTCTTCAAAGGAAGAGGATGCAAATATTTATTTAAATTAAGTTGTTTGACAAAAGTGGATTCCCCTTGCATCAGAAATGAAACTTGTGCACAGCTTAACTCCACACAGTGTCTTAGTGTTGTTCATCAGAACATTCAAAGCATAGCTGGAAAGGAATTGGAAATTGAATTATTTTTAAATAATAATAATATAAATGTATTTTGTATTTGTGAACACTGGGCCAAAGATTTTGAATTAATATATAATTTTAAAAATCATAATATTGTTAGTTCTTTTTGTCGTGAAAATTCAATACATGGTGGCTCTATGATAATTATGCATAAAAGTATTAAAAATAAGGTTCGTAATGATATAATTTCAGAAAGTGTAGAAAAAATAATAGAAATGTCCTGTGTGGAGGCAGATGCATTCATTGTTTGTTGCTTATATAGGCCACCTAATGGCGACTTCTGTGTCTTTGAGAACATTTTGGAAACGGTATTGCTTAAACTGTGTAAATCTAATAAGACCATAATCTTTTGTGGTGATTTCAATGTTGATCTTTTGGAGTCCTCGACACGGGTTACTAGACTTCTAAATTTGTTTTGGTCTTTTGGGTTGGATAGAATATTTGAAAGCCCAACAAGGGTTACCAGCCATTCTGCTACATGTATTGATAACATTTTCAGTAATGAGAACCCAAACAGCAGCAAAATTATTAATGTTCTGGGGTCTGATCACAGTGGCCTGTTAGCTTCATTTAACAAAAAAATATATTCTAATAATTCTCAGCTTATAACTTGTATTCCGGTAACTGAACGGCGTTTGGAGCGTTTTAGAGAACAAATTAACAACAAATTAAGATTGTTTAATATTCACAGTAACTGTCCTAACAAAATGTTCCAATCAGTTTTTGATCTAATTAATGGGGAACATAAATCTGTTTTTATTTCAAAAACTTTAAATATAACTTCAAGGAAAAAGTTTAGTGATTGGGCAACACCGGGTATCCATGTTAGTAGGACAAAATTGTATCAATTGTATGAAGCAAAAACAACAAACTTTAGTGTAGCTTTTAGAGACTATGTAAAATTGTATTCAAAGATATTCAAAAACGTTTGTGTCCAGGCTAAGTCGCTGTATATTAGGAATAAAATACTCAAATCTAAAAATATAATCAAGGAAACGTGGGATGTCATTAGATCTGAAACAGGTAGAGTTAAAACTTATAATCAAAATAATCTAAAGCTTAAACTTAATAATAAAATTGTATGTGGCGAAGCAGATGTTGCTTCATGTTTTGAAGAATATTTTGGAAACCTCCCTTTGATGACATCCAGCTCACTAAACAGTTGCGCTGAAAAGGCTTGCAATCTGCTTGCGTTGTCGGCCCCGTGTTGTGATGGTGAGTTCCGTTTTAGGCCTACAACTCCATTAGAAATAATAAAAACATTCAAAACTTTTAGTAAGAAAAAAACTGTGGATCTGTTTGGACACTCGGTCAAAACAATTAGTTTTATTATTGACTTGTTGGCACCTTATCTGGCATCGGTTTTTAATGCCTCAATAGAATCAGGTTCATACCCTGATTTAATGAAATTAAGTAGAGTAACACCGATATATAAGTCTGGTAGTACCTTGGACCCATCAAATTACCGTCCAATATCCGTGCTACCAGCATTAAGTAAAGTATTCGAAAAAATCTTGTTAAATCAGATGTTGTACCATTTTAATTTGAACGGACTGCTACATTGTAAACAATTCGGCTTCACAAAGGGTTTGTCCACCACTGATGCTGGTGTAGAACTAATAAAAGGGATTTTTGATGCCTGGGAACGGTCGCAGGATGCATTTGGAATTTTCTGCGACCTTTCTAAGGCGTTCGATTGTGTCCGACATGATATAATAATAAGAAAATTAGAGTATTATGGAGTTAAAAATAATTCACTAAATGTAATAAAATCATATTTAAGTAATAGAGTACAGAAAGTAACTATTGGTGTGGAGCAGTCATCGGGTCGTTCAGTCCAGATGGGGGTGCCTCAAGGCTCAATATTAGGTCCGTTTCTTTTCCTAGTATACATAAATGACTTACCTTTTGTAACTAGAGATAGGTGCAGGATGGTCCTTTTTGCTGATGACACATCCCTAATCTTTAAAATTAGCAGGAATATTGATGAGTCGCAAACAATAAACTCGGTGATAGAAGATGTAGTTCAATGGTTTCAATTTAATAATTTAGTTCTTAATAATAATAAAACAAAATGTATTAAATTTACTTTGCCAAATGTAAATAGTGTCGAAACCAATCTAATAATAAATAATGAGAAAATAGATAAAATAAATACTACTGTCTTCTTAGGGATAACTTTAGATTCAAAACTGCAGTGGGGAGACCACATTCGGGTTTTATCTAAAAAACTTAGTTCTGCGGCGTATGCTGTTAAAAGGATTAGGGAATATACGGACGAGTACACGGCTAGGGTTGTTTATTTCAGCTACTTTCATAGCATTATGTCGTATGGCATTTTGCTGTGGGGTTGTGCTGCTGACATAAACACGATATTCGTTTTGCAGAAGAGGGCTGTTCGCTGCATTTACAGAATGGGCCCCAGAGAGTCACTTCGCGAAAAATTTAAAGAAATTGATATTTTGACGGTTGTTGCTCAGTACATATATGAGTGTGTCATTTATGTACATAAAAATATAAATATTTTTAGAAGAAACTGTGATGTTCATAAAATTAATACTAGGAACAAACATAAGCTGTATGTGGCGCCCTCGAGGCTTCAAAAGGTCAAGAAATCGTTTGTTGGAAATTCCGTGCGTTTTTATAATCATTTACCGGACTGGATTACGCGTTTGCCCTTACCTAAATTTAAGACTATAGTTAGAGGCCGACTAGTCCGGGGCGCTTACTACGCGGTCGGGGACTACCTTGCCGATGCTCAGGGTTGGCAATGAGTGCATCTAAGCTACATATATGTGCATAGGAAATTATGTTTCTTTATAATTTGTTTTTTGTAACTGGCACTGGGCAAAAAATCCTGAAAGCCGGAGTTTCTTGTTGGTTCTTCTCCGAGCCAGGGCTTCCGAACCAACGGTAGAATATCAATGTAAGAGACAACCAGTGTCAGGCAAATGTTTTGACTTTCAATGAATGTACTGTACATGTACTTATGTTGAATAAAAACATTTGACTTTGACTTTGACTTTGACTTTTTCATGAAAATCCTTGAAGCATGAATGTCCTTTTCAGAAAGATCTTTGAAGGATGATAGTCCTTTTCAGGAATATCCGTAAAGGATGATAGTCCTTTTCAGGAATATCCTTGAAGGACGATAGTACTTTTCAGAAATATCCTTGAAGGACGACAGTCCTTTTCAGTAATGTCCTTGAAGGACGATAGTCCTTTTCAGGAATATCCTTGAAGAACGATAGTCCTTTTCAGCAATATCCTTGAAGGACGATAGTCCTTTTCAGGAATATCCTTGAAGAACGATAGTCCTTTTCAGGAATATCCTTGAAGGACAATAGTCCTTTTCAGGAATATCCTTGAAGGACGACAGTCCTTTTCAGTAATGTCCTTGAAGGACGATAGTCCTTTTCAGGAATATCCTTGAAGAACGATAGTCCTTTTCAGCAATATCCTTGAAGGACAATAGTCCTTTTCAGGAATATCCTTGAAGGATGAATGTCCTTTTCAGGAATATCTTTGAAGGATGATAGTCCTTTTCAGGAATATCCGTAAAGGATGATAGTCCTTTTCAGGAATATCCGTGAAGGACGATAGTCCTTTTCAGAAATATCCTTGAAGGACAATAGTCCTTTTCAGGAATATCCTTGAAGGACAATAGTCCTTTTCAGGAATGTCCTTGAAGGATAATGGTCCTTTTCAGGAATTTTCAGGAATATCCTGATAGGACAATAGTCCTTTTCAGTAATGTCCTTGAAGGAAGATAGTCCTTTTCAGGAATATCCTTGAAGGACGATAGTCCTTTTCAGGAATATCCTTGAAGGACGATAGTCCTTTTCAGGAATTTTCATGAATATCCTTATAGGACAATAGTTCTTTTCAGAAATGTCCTTAAAAGACGATAGTCCTTTTCAGGAATATCCTTGAAGGACGATAGTCCTTTTCAGGAATGTCCTTGAAGAACGATAGTCCTTTTCAGTAATATACTTGAAGGATGATAGTCCTTTTCACGGAAAGCGTTAAAGGTTGAGTCCTTTTCAGCAATTTCCTTGAAGGACAATAGTCCTTTTCAGGAATATCCTTGAAGGATGATAGTACTTTTCAGGAATATCCTTGAAGGAAAATAGTCCTTTTCATGAAAATCCTTGAAGCATGAATGTCCTTTTCAGAAAGATCTTTGAAGGATGATAGTCCTTTTCAGGAATATCCGTAAAGGATGATAGTCCTTTTCAGGAATATCCTTGAAGGACGATAGTCCTTTTCAGGAATATCCTTGAAGGACGATAGTCCTTTTCAGGAATTTTCAGGAATATCCTTATAGGACAATAGTTCTTTTCAGAAATGTCCTTAAAAGACGATAGTCCTTTTCAGGAATATCCTTGAAGGACGATAGTCCTTTTCAGGAATGTCCTTGAAGGACGATAGTCCTTTTCAGTAATATACTTGAAGGATGATAGTCCTTTTCACGGAAAGCGTTAAAGGTTGAGTCCTTTTCAGCAATATCCTTGAAGGACAATAGTCCTTTTCAGGAAGATCCTTGAAGGATGATAGTACTTTTCAGGAATATCCTTGAAGGACAATAGTCCTTTTCATGAAAATCCTTGAAGCATGAATGTCCTTTTCAGAAAGATCTTTGAAGGATGATAGTCCTTTTCAGGAATATCCGTAAAGGATGATAGTCCTTTTCAGGAATATCCTTGAAGGACGATAGTACTTTTCAGAAATATCCTTGAAGGACAATAGTCCTTTTCAGGAATGTCCTTGAAGGACGATAGTCCTTTTCAGGAATGTCCTTGAAGGACGATAGTCCTTTTCAGGAATGTCCTTGAAGGACGATAGTCCTTTTCAGGAATGTCCTTGAAGGACGATAGTCCTTTTCAGTAATGTCCTTGAAGGACGATAGTCCTTTTCAGGAATATCCTTGAAGGACGACAGTCCTTTTCAGGAATATCCTTGAAGGACGATAGTCCTTTTCAGGAATATCCTTGAAGGACGATAGTCCTTTTCAGGAATATCCGTAAAGGATGATAGTCCTTTTCAGGAATATCTTTGAAGGACGATAGTCCTTTTCAGAAATATCCTTGAAGGACAATAGTCCTTTTCAGGAATGTCCTTGAAGGACGATAGTCCTTTTCAGGAATATCCTTAAAGGACGATAGTCCTTTTCAGGAATATCCTTGAAGAACGATAGTCCTTTTCAGGAATATCCTTGAAGGACAATAGTCCTTTTCAGGAATATCCTTGAAGGACGACAGTCCTTTTCAGTAATGTCCTTGAAGGACGATAGTCCTTTTCAGGAATATCCTTGAAGAACGATAGTCCTTTTCAGCAATATCCTTGAAGGACAATAGTCCTTTTCAGGAATATCCTTGAAGGATGAATGTCCTTTTCAGGAATATCTTTGAAGGATGATAGTCCTTTTCAGGAATATCCGTAAAGGATGATAGTCCTTTTCAGGAATATCCGTGAAGGACGATAGTCCTTTTCAGAAATATCCTTGAAGGACAATAGTCCTTTTCAGGAATGTCCTTGAAGGACGATAGTCCTTTTCAGGACTGTCCTTGAAGGACGATAGTCCTTTTCAGGAATGTCCTTGAAGGACGATAGTCCTTTTCAGGAATATCCTTGAAGGACGATAGTCCTTTTCAGGAATATCCTTGAAGGACGATATTCCTTTTCAGGAATATCCTTGAAGGACAATAGTCCTTTTCATGAAAATCCTTGAAGGATGAATGTCCTTTTCAGGAATATCTTTGAAGGATGATAGTCCTTTTCAGGAATATCCGTAAAGGATGATAATCCTTTTCAGGAATATTCGTGAAGGACGATAGTCCTTTTCAGAAATATCCTTGAAGGACAATAGTCCTTTTCAGGAATGTCCTTGAAGGACGATAGTCCTTTTCAGGAATGTCCTTGAAGGACGATAGTCCTTTTCAGGAATATCCTTGAAGGACGATAGTCCTTTTCAGGAATATCCTTGAAGGACGATAGTCCTTTTCAGGAATATTCTTGAAGGACGATAGTCCTTTTCAGGAATATCCCTGAAGGACGATAGTCCTTTTCAGGAATATCCGTAAAGGATGATGGTCCTTTTCAGGAATATCTTTGAAGGACGATAGTCCTTTTCAGAAATATCCTTGAAGGACAATAGTCCTTTTCAGGAATGTCCTTGA
Source organism: Leucoptera coffeella (assembly GCA_030578115.1). Lineage (NCBI taxonomy): Eukaryota > Metazoa > Arthropoda > Insecta > Lepidoptera > Lyonetiidae > Leucoptera > Leucoptera coffeella. The sequence goes on from JAMBLF010001546.1 coordinate 29,886, forward strand.
AGGACGATAGTCCTTTTCAGGAATATCCTTGAAGGACGATAGTCCTTTTCAGGAATGTCCTTGAAGGACGATAGTCCTTTTCAGGAATATCCTTGAAGGACGATAGTCTTTTTCAGGAATATCCTTGAAGGACGATAGTCCTTTTCAGGAATATCCTTGAAGGACAATAGTCCTTTTCAGTAATGTCCTTGAAGGACGATAGTCCTTTTCAGGAATATCCTTGAAGGACGATAGTCCTTTTCAGGAATATCTTTAAACTACGATAGTCCTTTTCAGGAATATCTTTGAAGGATAATAGTCCTTTTCAGGAATATCCTTGAAGGACGATAGTCCTTTTCAGGAATATCCTTGAAGGACAATAGTCCTTTTCAGGAAGATCCTTGAAGGATGATAGTACTTTTCAGGAATATCCTTGAAGGACAATAGTCCTTTTTATGAAAATCCTTGAAGGATGAATGTCCTTTTCAGGAATATCTTTGAAGGATGATAGTCCTTTTCAGGAATATCCGTAAAGGACGATAGTCCTTTTCAGGAATGTCCTTGAAGGACGATAGTCCTTTTCAGGAATGTCCTTGAAGGACGAAAGTCCTTTTCAGGAATATCCTTGAAGGACGATAGTCCTTTTCAGGAATATCTTTGAAGGACGATAGTCCTTTTCAGGAATGTCCTTTAAGGAGAATAGTCCTTTTCAGGAATTTTCATGAATATCCTTATAGGACAATAGTTCTTTTCAGAAATGTCCTTTTCACGGAAAGCGTTAAAGGTTGAGTCCTTTTCAGCAATATCCTTGAAGGACAATAGTCCTTTTCAGGAAGATCCTTGAAGGATGATAGTACTTTTCAGGAATATCCTTGAAGGACAATAGTCCTTTTCATGAAAATCCTTGAAGCATGAATGTCCTTTTCAGAAAGATCTTTGAAGGATGATAGTCCTTTTCAGGAATATCCGTAAAGGATGATAGTCCTTTTCAGGAATATCCTTGAAGGACGATAGTACTTTTCAGAAATATCCTTGAAGGACAATAGTCCTTTTCAGGAATGTCCTTGAAGGACGATATTCCTTTTCAGGAATGTCCTTGAAGGACGATAGTCCTTTTCAGGAATGTCCTTGAAGGACGATAGTCCTTTTCAGGAATGTCCTTGAAGGACGATAGTCCTTTTCAGGAATATCCTTGAAGGACGATAGTCCTTTTCAGGAATATCCTTGAAGAACGATAGTCCTTTTCATGAATATCCTTGAAGGACAATAGTCCTTTTCAGGAATATCCTTGAAGGACGACAGTCCTTTTCAGTAATGTCCTTGAAGGACGATAGTCCTTTTCAGGAATATCCTTGAAGAACGATAGTCCTTTTCAGCAATATCCTTGAAGGACAATAGTCCTTTTCAGGAATATCCTTGAAGGATGAATGTCCTTTTCAGGAATATCTTTGAAGGATGATAGTCCTTTTCAGGAATATCCGTAAAGGATGATAGTCCTTTTCAGAAATATCCTTGAAGGACAATAGTCCTTTTCAGGAATGTCCTTGAAGGACGATAGTCCTTTTCAGGAATGTCCTTGAAGGACGATAGTCCTTTTCAGGAATATCCTTGAAGGACGATAGTCCTTTTCAGGAATATCCTTGAAGGACGATAGTCCTTTTCAGGAATATTCTTGAAGGACGATAGTCCTTTTCAGGAATATCCCTGAAGGACGATAGTCCTTTTCAGGAATATCCGTAAAGGATGATAGTCCTTTTCAGGAATATCTTTGAAGGACGATAGTCCTTTTCAGAAATATCCTTGAAGGACAATAGTCCTTTTCAGGAATGTCCTTGAAGGACGATAGTCCTTTTCAGGAATATCCTTGAAGGACGATAGTCCTTTTCAGGAATGTCCTTGAAGGACGATAATCCTTTTCAGGAATATCCTTGAAGGACGATAGTCTTTTTCAGGAATATCCTTGAAGGACGATAGTCCTTTTCAGGAATATCCTTGAAGGACAATAGTCCTTTTCAGTAATGTCCTTGAAGGACGATAGTCCTTTTCAGGAATATCCTTGAAGGACGATAGTCCTTTTCAGGAATATCTTTAAACTACGATAGTCCTTTTCAGGAATATCTTTGAAGGATAATAGTCCTTTTCAGGAATATCCTTGAAGGACGATAGTCCTTTTCAGGAATATCCTTGAAGGACAATAGTCCTTTTCAGGAAGATCCTTGAAGGATGATAGTACTTTTCAGGAATATCCTTGAAGGACAATAGTCCTTTTTATGAAAATCCTTGAAGCATGAATGTCCTTTTCAGGAATATCTTTGAAGGATGATAGTCCTTTTCAGGAATATCCGTAAAGGATGATAGTCCTTTTCAGGAATATCCTTGAAGGACGATAGTCCTTTTCAGAAATATCCTTGAAGGACAATAGTCCTTTTCAGGAATGTCCTTGAAGGACGATAGTCCTTTTCAGGAATGTCCTTGAAGGACGATAGTCCTTTTCAGGAATGTCCTTGAAGGACGATAGTCCTTTTCAGGAATGTCCTTGAAGGACGATAGTCCTTTTCAGGAATGTCCTTGAAGGACGATAGTCCTTTTCAGGAATGTCCTTGAAGGACGATAGTCCTTTTCAGGAATGTCCTTGAAGGATAATGGTCCTTTTCAGGAATTTTCAGGAATATCCTTATAGGACAATAGTCCTTTTCAGTAATGTCCTTGACGGAAGATAGTCCTTTTCAGGAATATCCTTGAAGGACGATAGTCCTTTTCAGGAATATCCTTGAAGGACGATAGTCCTTTTCAGGAATTTTCATGAATATCCTTATAGGACAATAGTTCTTTTCAGAAATGTCCTTAAAAGACGATAGTCCTTTTCAGGAATATCCTTGAAGGACGATAGTCCTATTTAGGAATATCCTTGAAGGACGATAGTCCTTTTCAGGAATTTTCATGAATATCCTTATAGGACAATAGTTCTTTTCAGAAATGTCCTTAAAAGACGATAGTCCTTTTCAGAAATATCCTTGAAGGACAATAGTCCTTTTCAGGAATGTCCTTGAAGGACGATAGTCCTTTTCAGGACTGTCCTTGAAGGACGATAGTCCTTTTCAGGAATGTCCTTGAAGGACGATAGTCCTTTTCAGGAATATCCTTGAAGGACGATAGTCCTTTTCAGGAATATCCTTGAAGGACGATAATCCTTTTCAGGAATATCCTTGAAGGACAATAGTCCTTTTCAGAAAAATCCTTGAAGGATGAATGTCCTTTTCAGGAATATCTTTGAAGGATGATAGTCCTTTTCAGGAATATCCGTAAAGGATGATAATCCTTTTCAGGAATATTCGTGAAGGACGATAGTCCTTTTCAGAAATATCCTTGAAGGACAATAGTCCTTTTCAGGAATGTCCTTGAAGGACGATAGTCCTTTTCAGGAATGTCCTTGAAGGACGATAGTCCTTTTCAGGAATATCCTTGAAGGACGATAGTCCTTTTCAGGAATATCCTTGAAGGACGATAGTCATTTTCAGGAATATTCTTGAAGGACGATAGTCCTTTTCAGGAATATCCTTGAAGGACGATAGTCCTTTTCAGGAATATCCGTAAAGGATGATAGTCCTTTTCAGGAATATCTTTGAAGGACGATAGTCCTTTTCAGAAATATCCTTGAAGGACAATAGTCCTTTTCAGGAATGTCCTTGAAGGACGATAGTCCTTTTCAGGAATATCCTTGAAGGACGATAGTCCTTTTCAGGAATGTCCTTGAAGGACGATAGTCCTTTTCAGGAATATCCTTGAAGGACGATAGTCTTTTTCAGGAATATCCTTGAAGGACGATAGTCCTTTTCAGGAATATCCTTGAAGGACAATAGTCCTTTTCAGTAATGTCCTTGAAGGACGATAGTCCTTTTCAGGAATATCCTTGAAGGACGATAGTCCTTTTCAGGAATATCTTTAAACTACGATAGTCCTTTTCAGGAATATCTTTGAAGGATAATAGTCCTTTTCAGGAATATCCTTGAAGGACGATAGTCCTTTTCAGGAATATCCTTGAAGGACAATAGTCCTTTTCAGGAAGATCCTTGAAGGAAGATAGTACTTTTCAGGAATATCCTTGAAGGACAATAGTCCTTTTTATGAAAATCCTTGAAGGATGAATGTCCTTTTCAGGAATATCTTTGAAGGATGATAGTCCTTTTCAGGAATATCCGTAAAGGACGATAGTCCTTTTCAGGAATGTCCTTGAAGGACGATAGTCCTTTTCAGGAATGTCCTTGAAGGACGAAAGTCCTTTTCAGGAATATCCTTGAAGGACGATAGTCCTTTTCAGGAATATCTTTGAAGGACGATAGTCCTTTTCAGGAATGTCCTTTAAGGAGAATAGTCCTTTTCAGGAATTTTCATGAATATCCTTATAGGACAATAGTTCTTTTCAGAAATGTCCTTTTCACGGAAAGCGTTAAAGGTTGAGTCCATTTCAGCAATATCCTTGAAGGACAATAGTCCTTTTCAGGACTGTCCTTGAAGGATAAGGATAGTCCTTGAAGGATGATAGACAATAGTCCTTTTACTTTTCAGTCCTTTTCAGGAATATCCCTGAAGGACGATAGTCCTTTTCAGGAATATCCGTAAAGGATGATAGTCCTTTTCAGGAATATCTTTGAAGGACGATAGAATATCCTTGAAGGACAATAGTCCTTTTCCATGAAATATCCTTGATAGCATGTCCTTTTCAGGAATATCCTTGAAGGAATGTCCTTTTCAGAAAGATCTTTGAAGGATGATAGTCCTTTTCAGGAATATCCGTAAAGGATGATAGTCCTTTTCAGGAATATCCTTGAAGGACGATAGTACTTTTCAGAAATATCCTTGAAGGACAATAGTCCTTTTCAGGAATGTCCTTGAAGGACGATATTCCTTTTCAGGAATGTCCTTGAAGGACGATAGTCCTTTTCAGGAATGTCCTTGAAGGACGATAGTCCTTTTCAGGAATGTCCTTGAAGGACGATAGTCCTTTTCAGGAATGTCCTTGAAGGACGATAGTCCTTTTCAGGAATGTCCTTGAAGGATGATAGTCCTTTTCAGGAATATCCGTAAAGGATGATAGTCCTTTTCAGAAATATCCTTGAAGGACAATAGTCCTTTTCAGGAATGTCCTTGAAGGACGATAGTCCTTTTCAGGAATGTCCTTGAAGGACGATAGTCCTTTTCAGGAATATCCTTGAAGGACAATAGTCCTTTTCATGAAAATCCTTGAAGCATGAATGTCCTTTTCAGAAAGATCTTTGAAGGATGATAGTCCTTTTCAGGAATATCCGTAAAGGATGATAGTCCTTTTCAGAAATATCCTTGAAGGACAATAGTCCTTTTCAGGAATGTCCTTGAAGGACGATAGTCCTTTTCAGGAATGTCCTTGAAGGACGATAGTCCTTTTCAGGAATATCCTTGAAGGACGATAGTCCTTTTCAGGAATATCCTTGAAGGACGATAGTCCTTTTCAGGAATATTCTTGAAGGACGATAGTCCTTTTCAGGAATATCCCTGAAAGACGATAGTCCTTTTCAGGAATATCCGTAAAGGATGATAGTCCTTTTCAGGAATATCTTTGAAGGACGATAGTCCTTTTCAGAAATATCCTTGAAGGACAATAGTCCTTTTCAGGAATGTCCTTGAAGGACGATAGTCCTTTTCAGGAATATCCTTGAAGGACGATAGTCCTTTTCAGGAATGTCCTTGAAGGACGATAATCCTTTTCAGGAATATCCTTGAAGGACGATAGTCCTTTTTCAGGAATATCCTTGAAGGACGATAGTCCTTTTCAGGAATATCCTTGAAGGACAATAGTCCTTTTCAGTAAGATCCTTGAAGGATGATAGTACTTTTCAGGAATATCCTTGAAGGACAATAGTCCTTTTTATGAAAATCCTTGAAGGATGAATGTCCTTTTCAGGAATATCTTTGAAGGATGATAGTCCTTTTCAGGAATATCCCGTAAAGGATGATAGTCCTTTTCAGGAATATCCTTGAAGGACGATATTCCTTTTCAGGAATGTCCTTGAAGGACGATAGTCCTTTTCAGGAATATCCTTGAAGGACGATAGTCCTTTTCAGGAATGTCCTTGAAGGACGATAGTCCTTTTCAGGAATCTTGAAGGACGATAGTCCTTTTCAGGAATATCCTTGAAGAACGATAGTCCTTTTCATGAATATCCTTGAAGGACAATAGTCCTTTTCAGGAATATCCTTGAAGGACGACAGTCCTTTTCAGTAATGTCCTTGAAGGACGATAGTCCTTTTCAGGAATATCCTTGAAGAACGATAGTCCTTTTCAGCAATATCCTTGAAGGACAATAGTCCTTTTCAGGAATATCCTTGAAGGATGAATGTCCTTTTCAGGAATATCTTTGAAGGATGATAGTCCTTTTCAGGAATATCCGTAAAGGATGATAGTCCTTTTCAGAAATATCCTTGAAGGACAATAGTCCTTTTCAGGAATGTCCTTGAAGGACGATAGTCCTTTTCAGGAATGTCCTTGAAGGACGATAGTCCTTTTCAGGAATATCCTTGAAGGACAATAGTCCTTTTCATGAAAATCCTTGAAGCATGAATGTCCTTTTCAGAAAGATCTTTGAAGGATGATAGTCCTTTTCAGGAATATGCGTAAAGGATGATAGTCCTTTTCAGGAATATCCTTGAAGGACGATAGTACTTTTCAGAAATATCCTTGAAGGACAATAGTCCTTTTCAGGAATGTCCTTGAAGGACGATATTCCTTTTCAGGAATGTCCTTGAAGGACGATAGTCCTTTTTTCAGGAATGTCCTTGAAGGACGATAGTCCTTTTCAGGAATGTCCTTGAAGGACGATAGTCCTTTTCAGGAATGTCCTTGAAGGACGATAGTCCTTTTCAGGAATATCCTTGAAGAACGATAGTCCTTTTCATGAATATCCTTGAAGGACAATAGTCCTTTTCAGGAATATCCTTAAAGGACGACAGTCCTTTTCAGTAATGTCCTTGAAGGACGATAGTCCTTTTCAGGAATATTCTTGAAGAACGATAGTCCTTTTCAGCAATATCCTTGAAGGACAATAGTCCTTTTCAGGAATATCCTTGAAGGATGAATGTCCTTTTCAGGAATATCTTTGAAGGATGATAGTCCTTTTCAGGAATATCCGTAAAGGATGATAGTCCTTTTCAGAAATATCCTTGAAGGACAATAGTCCTTTTCAGGAATGTCCTTGAAGGACGATAGTCCTTTTCAGGAATGTCCTTGAAGGACGATAGTCCTTTTCAGGAATATCCTTGAAGGACGATAGTCCTTTTCAGGAATATCCTTGAAGGACGATAGTCCTTTTCAGGAATATTCTTGAAGGACGATAGTCCTTTTCAGGAATATCCCTGAAAGACGATAGTCCTTTTCAGGAATATCCGTAAAGGATGATAGTCCTTTTCAGGAATATCTTTGAAGGACGATAGTCCTTTTCAGAAATATCCTTGAAGGACAATAGTCCTTTTCAGGAATGTCCTTGAAGGACGATAGTCCTTTTCAGGAATATCCTTGAAGGACGATAGTCCTTTTCAGGAATGTCCTTGAAGGACGATAATCCTTTTCAGGAATATCCTTGAAGGACGATAGTCTTTTTCAGGAATATCCTTGAAGGACGATAGTCCTTTTCAGGAATATCCTTGAAGGACAATAGTCCTTTTCTGTAAGATCCTTGAAGGATGATAGTACTTTTCAGGAATATCCTTGAAGGACAATAGTCCTTTTTATGAAAATCCTTGAAGGATGAATGTCCTTTTCAGGAATATCTTTGAAGGATGATAGTCCTTTTCAGGAATATCCGTAAAGGATGATAGTCCTTTTCAGGAATATCCTTGAAGGACGATATTCCTTTTCAGGAATGTCCTTGAAGGACGATAGTCCTTTTCAGGAATGTCCTTGAAGGACGATAGTCCTTTTCAGGAATGTCCTTGAAGGACGATAGTCCTTTTCAGGAATGTCCTTGAAGGACGATAGTCCTTTTCAGGAATATCCTTGAAGAACGATAGTCCTTTTCAGCAATATCCTTGAAGGACAATAGTCCTTTTCAGGAATATCCTTGAAGGATGAATGTCCTTTTCAGGAATATCTTTGAAGGATGATAGTCCTTTTCAGGAATATCCGTAAAGGATGATAGTCCTTTTCAGAAATATCCTTGAAGGACAATAGTCCTTTTCAGGAATGTCCTTGAAGGACGATAGTCCTTTTCAGGAATGTCCTTGAAGGACGATAGTCCTTTTCAGGAATATCCTTGAAGGACGATAGTCCTTTTCAGGAATATCCTTGAAGGACGATAGTCCTTTTCAGGAATATTCTTGAAGGACGATAGTCCTTTTCAGGAATATCCCTGAAGGACGATAGTCCTTTTCAGGAATATCCGTAAAGGATGATAGTCCTTTTCAGGAATATCTTTGAAGGACGATAGTCCTTTTCAGAAATATCCTTGAAGGACAATAGTCCTTTTCAGGAATGTCCTTGAAGGACGATAGTCCTTTTCAGGAATATCCTTGAAGGACGATAGTCCTTTTCAGGAATGTCCTTGAAGGACGATAATCCTTTTCAGGAATATCCTTGAAGGACGATAGTCTTTTTCAGGAATATCCTTGAAGGACGATAGTCCTTTTCAGGAATATCCTTGAAGGACAATAGTCCTTTTCAGTAATGTCCTTGAAGGACGATAGTCCTTTTCAGGAATATCCTTGAAGGACGATAGTCCTTTTCAGGAATATCTTTAAACTACGATAGTCCTTTTCAGGAATATCTTTGAAGGATAATAGTCCTTTTCAGGAATATCCTTGAAGGACGATAGTCCTTTTCAGGAATATCCTTGAAGGATAATAGTCCTTTTCAGGAAGATCCTTGAAGGATGATAGTACTTTTCAGGAATATCCTTGAAGGACAATAGTCCTTTTTATGAAAATCCTTGAAGGATGAATGTCCTTTTCAGGAATATCTTTGAAGGATGATAGTCCTTTTCAGGAATATCCGTAAAGGATGATAGTCCTTTTCAGGAATATCCTTGAAGGACGATAGTCCTTTTCAGAAATATCCTTGAAGGACAATAGTCCTTTTCAGGAATGTCCTTGAAGGACGATAGTCCTTTTCAGGAATGTCCTTGAAGGACGATAGTCCTTTTCAGGAATGTCCTTGAAGGACGATAGTCCTTTTCAGGAATGTCCTTGAAGGACGAAAGTCCTTTTCAGGAATATCCTTGAAGGATGATAGTCCTTTTCAGGAATATCTTTGAAGGACGATAGTCCTTTTCAGGAATGTCCTTTAAGGAGAATAGTCCTTTTCAGGAATTTCCTTAAAGGACTATAGTCCTTTTCAGGAATATCCTTGAAGGAAGACAGTCCTTTTCAGGAATATCCTTGAGGGACGATAGTCCTTTTCAGGAATATCCTTGAAGAATGATAGTCCTTTTCAGGAATGTCCTTAAAGGACGATAGTCCTTTTCAGGAATATGCTTGAAGGACGATAGTCTTTTTCAGGAATATCCTTGAAGGACGATAGTCCTTTTCAGGAATGTCCTTGAAGGATAATGGTCCTTTTCAGTAATTTTCAGGAATATCCTGATAGGACAATAGTCCTTTTCAGTAATGTCCTTGACGGAAGATAGTCCTTTTCAGGAATATCCTTGAAGGACGATAGTCCTTTTCAGGAATATCCTTGAAGGACGATAGTCCTTTTCAGGAATTTTCATGAATATCCTTATAGGACAATAGTTCTTTTCAGAAATGTCCTTAAAAGACGACAGTCCTTTTCAGGAATATCCTTGAAGGACGATAGTCCTTTTCAGGAATATCCTTGAAGGACGAGAGTCCTTTTCAGTAATATACTTGAAGGATGATAGTCCTTTTCACGGAAAGCGTTAAAGGTTGAGTCCTTTTCAGCAATATCCTTGAAGGACAATAGTCCTTTTCAGGAATATCTTTGAAGGATGATAGTACTTTTCAGGAATATCCTTGAAGGACAATAGTCCTTTTCATGAAAATCCTTTAAGCATGAATGTCCTTTTCAGAAAGATCTTTGAAGGATGATAGTCCTTTTCAGGAATATCCGTAAAGGATGATAGTCCTTTTCAGGAATATCCTTGAAGGACGATAGTACTTTTCAGAAATATCCTTGAAGGACAATAGTCCTTTTCAGGAATGTCCTTGAAGGACGATATTCCTTTTCAGGAATGTCCTTGAAGGACGATAGTCCTTTTCAGGAATGTCCTTGAAGGACGATAGTCCTTTTCAGGAATGTCCTTGAAGGACGATAGTCCTTTTCAGGAATGTCCTTGAAGGACGAAAGTCCTTTTCAGGAATATCCTTGAAGGACGATAGTCCTTTTCAGGAATATCCTTGAAGGACGATAGTCCTTTTCAGGAATGTCCTTTAAGGAGAATAGTCCTTTTCAGGAATATCCTTTAAGGACTATAGTCCTTTTCAGGAATATCTTTGAAGGACGATAGTCCTTTTCAGGAATATCCTTGAAGGACGACAGTCCTTTTCAGGAATATCCTTGAAGGACGATAGTCCTTTTCAGGAATAAACTTGAAGGATGATAGTCCTTTTCAGAAATATCCTTGAAGGACGATAGTCCTTTTGAGGAATATCCTCGAAGGACGACAGTCCTTTTCAGTAATGTCCTTGAAGGACGATAGTCCTTTACAGGAATATCCTTGAAGGACGATAGTCCTTTTCAGAAATATCCTTGAAGGACAATAGTCCTTTTCAGGAATGTCCTTGAAGGACGATAGTCCTTTTCAGGAATGTCCTTGAAGGACGATAGTCCTTTTCAGGAATGTCCTTGAAGGACGATAGTCCTTTTCAGGAATGTCCTTAAAAGACGATAGTCCTTTTCAGGAATATCCTTGAAGGACGATAGTCCTTTTCAGGAATATCCTTGAAGGACGAGAGTCCTTTTCAGGAATATACTTGAAGGATGATAGTCCTTTTCACGGAAAGCGTTAAAGGTTGAGTCCTTTTCAGCAATATCCTTGAAGGACAATAGTCCTTTTCAGGAAGATCCTTGAAGGATGATAGTACTTTTCAGGAATATCCTTGAAGGACAATAGTCCTTTTCATGAAAATCCTTGAAGCATGAATGTCCTTTTCAGAAAGATCTTTGAAGGATGATAGTCCTTTTCAGGAATATCCGTAAAGGATGATAGTCCTTTTCAGGAATATCCTTGAAGGACGATAGTACTTTTCAGAAATATCCTTGAAGGACAATAGTCCTTTTCAGGAATGTCCTTGAAGGACGATAGTCCTTTTCAGGAATATCCTTGAAGGACGATAGTCCTTTTCAGGAATGTCCTTGAAGGACGATAGTCCTTTTCAGGAATATCCTTGAAGGACGATAGTCTTTTTCAGGAATATCCTTGAAGGACGATAGTCCTTTTCAGGAATATCCTTGAAGGACAATAGTCCTTTTCAGTAATGTCCTTGAAGGACGATAGTCCTTTTCAGGAATATCCTTGAAGGACGATAGTCCTTTTCAGGAATATCTTTAAACTACGATAGTCCTTTTCAGGAATATCTTTGAAGGATAATAGTCCTTTTCAGGAATATCCTTGAAGGACGATAGTCCTTTTCAGGAATATCCTTGAAGGACAATAGTCCTTTTCAGGAAGATCCTTGAAGGATGATAGTACTTTTCAGGAATATCCTTGAAGGACAATAGTCCTTTTTATGAAAATCCTTGAAGGATGAATGTCCTTTTCAGGAATATCTTTGAAGGATGATAGTCCTTTTCAGGAATATCCGTAAAGGATGATAGTCCTTTTCAGGAATATCCTTGAAGGACGATAGTCCTTTTCAGAAATATCCTTGAAGGACAATAGTCCTTTTCAGGAATGTCCTTGAAGGACGATAGTCCTTTTCAGGAATGTCCTTGAAGGACGATAGTCCTTTTCAGGAATGTCCTTGAAGGACGATAGTCCTTTTCAGGAATGTCCTTGAAGGACGAAAGTCCTTTTCAGGAATATCCTTGAAGGACGATAGTCCTTTTCAGGAATATCTTTGAAGGACGATAGTCCTTTTCAGGAATGTCCTTTAAGGAGAATAGTCCTTTTCAGGAATTTCCTTAAAGGACTATAGTCCTTTTCAGGAATATCCTTGAAGGAAGACAGTCCTTTTCAGGAATATCCTTGAGGGACGATAGTCCTTTTCAGGAATATCCTTGAAGAATGATAGTCCTTTTCAGGAATGTCCTTAAAGGACGATAGTCCTTTTCAGGAATATGCTTGAAGGACGATAGTCTTTTTCAGGAATATCCTTGAAGGACGATAGTCCTTTTCAGGAATGTCCTTGAAGGATAATGGTCCTTTTCAGGAATTTTCAGGAATATCCTGATAGGACAATAGTCCTTTTCAGTAATGTCCTTGACGGAAGATAGTCCTTTTCAGGAATATCCTTGAAGGACGATAGTCCTTTTCAGGAATATCCTTGAAGGACGATAGTCCTTTTCAGGAATTTTCATGAATATCCTTATAGGACAATAGTTCTTTTCAGAAATGTCCTTAAAAGACGACAGTCCTTTTCAGGAATATCCTTGAAGGACGATAGTCCTTTTCAGGAATATCCTTGAAGGACGAGAGTCCTTTTCAGTAATATACTTGAAGGATGATAGTCCTTTTCACGGAAAGCGTTAAAGGTTGAGTCCTTTTCAGCAATATCCTTGAAGGACAATAGTCCTTTTCAGGAAGATCCTTGAAGGATGATAGTACTTTTCAGGAATATCCTTGAAGGACAATAGTCCTTTTCATGAAAATCCTTTAAGCATGAATGTCCTTTTCAGAAAGATCTTTGAAGGATGATAGTCCTTTTCAGGAATATCCGTAAAGGATGATAGTCCTTTTCAGGAATATCCTTGAAGGACGATAGTACTTTTCAGAAATATCCTTGAAGGACAATAGTCCTTTTCAGGAATGTCCTTGAAGGACGATATTCCTTTTCAGGAATGTCCTTGAAGGACGATAGTCCTTTTCAGGAATGTCCTTGAAGGACGATAGTCCTTTTCAGGAATGTCCTTGAAGGACGAAAGTCCTTTTCAGGAATATCCTTGAAGGACGATAGTCCTTTTCAGGAATATCCTTGAAGGACGATAGTCCTTTTCAGGAATGTCCTTTAAGGAGAATAGTCCTTTTCAGGAATATCCTTTAAGGACTATAGTCCTTTTCAGGAATATCTTTGAAGGACGATAGTCCTTTTCAGGAATATCCTTGAAGGACGACAGTCCTTTTCAGGAATATCCTTGAAGGACGATAGTCCTTTTCAGGAATAAACTTGAAGGATGATAGTCCTTTTCAGAAATATCCTTGAAGGACGATAGTCCTTTTGAGGAATATCCTCGAAGGACGACAGTCCTTTTCAGTAATGTCCTTGAAGGACGATAGTCCTTTACAGGAATATCCTTGAAGGACGATAGTCCTTTTCAGAAATATCCTTGAAGGACAATAGTCCTTTTCAGGAATGTCCTTGAAGGACGATAGTCCTTTTCAGGAATGTCCTTGAAGGACGATAGTCCTTTTCAGGAATGTCCTTGAAGGACGATAGTCCTTTTCAGGAATGTCCTTAAAAGACGATAGTCCTTTTCAGGAATATCCTTGAAGGACGATAGTCCTTTTCAGGAATATCCTTGAAGGACGAGAGTCCTTTTCAGGAATATACTTGAAGGATGATAGTCCTTTTCACGGAAAGCGTTAAAGGTTGAGTCCTTTTCAGCAATATCCTTGAAGGACAATAGTCCTTTTCAGGAAGATCCTTGAAGGATGATAGTACTTTTCAGGAATATCCTTGAAGGACAATAGTCCTTTTCATGAAAATCCTTGAAGCATGAATGTCCTTTTCAGAAAGATCTTTGAAGGATGATAGTCCTTTTCAGGAATATCCGTAAAGGATGATAGTCCTTTTCAGGAATATCCTTGAAGGACAATAGTACTTTTCAGAAATATCCTTGAAGGACAATAGTCCTTTTCAGGAATGTCCTTGAAGGACGATAGTCCTTTTCAGGAATGTCCTTGAAGGACGATAGTCCTTTTCAGGAAAGTCCTTGAAGGACGATAGTCCTTTTCAGGAATGTCCTTGAAGGACGATAGTCCTTTTCAGGAATGTCCTTGAAGGACGAAAGTCCTTTTCAGGAATATCCTTGAAGGACGATAGTCCTTTTCAGGAATATCCTTGAAGGACGATAGTCCTTTTCAGGAATGTCCTTTAAGGAGAATAGTCCTTTTCAGGAATATCCTTGAAGGACTATAGTCCTTTTCAGGAATATCTTTGAAGGACGATAGTCCTTTTCAGGAATATCCTTGAAGGACGACAGTCCTTTTCAGTAATATCCTTGAAGGACGATAGTCCTTTTCAGGAATAAACTTGAAGGATGATAGTCCTTTTCAGAAATATCCTTGAAGGACGATAGTCCTTTTGAGGAATATCCTCGAAGGACGACAGTCCTTTTCAGTAATGTCCTTGAAGGACGATAGTCCTTTTCAGGAATATCCGTAAAGGATGAAAGTCCTTTTCAGGAATGTCCTTGAAGGACGATAGTCCTTTTCAGGAATATCCTTGAAGGACGATAGTCCTTTTTAGGAATATCCTTGAAGGACGATAGTCCTTTTCAGGAATATCCTTGAAGGACGATAGTCCTTTTCAGGAATTTTCAGGAATATCCTTATAGGACAATAGTTCTTTTCAGAAATGTCCTTTAAAGACGATAGTCTTTTTCAGGAATATCCTTGAAGGACGATAGTCCTTTTCAGGAATGTCCTTGAAGGACGATAGTCCTTTTCAGGAATATCCTTGAAGGACGATAGTCCTTTTCAGGAATATCGTTGAAGGACGATAGTCCTTTTCAGGAATTTTTAGGAATATCATTGAAGGACTATAGTCCTTTTCAGGAATATCTTTGAAGGACGATAGTCCTTTTCAGGAATATCCTTGAAGGACGACAGTCCTTTTCAGGAATATCCTTGAAGGACGATAGTCCTTTTCAGGAATATCCTTGAAGGACGACAGTCCTTTTCAGGAATATCCTTGGGGGACGATAGTCCTTTTCAGGAATATCCTTGAAGAATGATAGTCCTTTTCAGGAATGTCCTTAAAGGACGATAGTCCTTTTCAGGAATATGCTTGAAGGACGATAGTCTTTTTCAGGAATATCCTTGAAGGACGATAGTCCTTTTCAGGAATGTCCTTGAAGGATAATGGTCCTTTTCAGGAATTTTCAGGAATATCCTGATAGGACAAAAGTCCTTTTCAGTAATGTCCTTGAAGGAAGATAGTCCTTTTCAGGAATATCCTTGAAGGACGATAGTCCTTTTCAGGAATATCCTTGAAGGACGATAGTCCTTTTCAGGAATTTTCATGAATATCCTTATAGGACAATAGTTCTTTTCAGAAATGTCCTTAAAAGACGATAGTCCTTTTCAGGAATATCCTTGAAGGACGATAGTCCTTTTCAGGAATATCCTTGAAGGACGAGAGTCCTTTTCAGTAATATACTTGAAGGATGATAGTTCTTTTCACGGAAAGCGTTAAAGGTTGAGTCCTTTTCAGCAATATCCTTGAAGGACAATAGTCCTTTTCAGGAAGATCCTTGTAGGATGATAGTACTTTTCAGGAATATCCTTGAAGGACAATAGTCCTTTTCATGAAAATCCTTGAAGCATGAATGTCCTTTTCAGAAAGATCTTTGAAGGATGATAGTCCTTTTCAGGAATATCCGTAAAGGATGATAGTCCTTTTCAGGAATATCCTTGAAGGACGATAGTACTTTTCAGAAATATCCTTGAAGGACAATAGTCCTTTTCAGGAATGTCCTTGAAGGACGATAGTCCTTTTCAGGAATGTCCTTGAAGGACGATAGTCCTTTTGCAGGAATGTCCTTGAAGGACGATAGTCCTTTTCAGGAATGTCCTTGAAGGACGATAGTCCTTTTCAGTAATGTCCTTGAAGGACGATAGTCCTTTTCAGGAATATCCTTGAAGGACGACAGTCCTTTTCAGGAATATCCTTGAAGGACGATAGTCCTTTTCAGGAATATCCCTGAAGGACGATAGTCCCTTTTCAGGAATATCCGTAAAGGATGATAGTCCTTTTCAGGAATATCTTTGAAGGACGATAGTCCTTTTCAGAAATATCCTTGAAGGACAATAGTCCTTTTCAGGAATGTCCTTGAAGGACGATAGTCCTTTTCAGGAATATCCTTAAAGGACGATAGTCCTTTTTCAGGAATATCCTGGAAGAACGATAGTCCTTTTCAGGAATATCCTTGAAGGACAATAGTCCTTTTCAGGAATATCCTTGAAGGACGACAGTCCTTTTCAGTAATGTCCTTGAAGGACGATAGTCCTTTTCAGGAATATCCTTGAAGAACGATAGTCCTTTTCAGCAATATCCTTGAAGGACAATAGTCCTTTCAGGAATATCCTTGAAGGATGAATGTCCTTTTCAGGAATATCTTTGAAGGATGATAGTCCTTTTCAGGAATATCCGTAAAGGATGATAGTCCTTTTCAGGAATATCCGTGAAGGACGATAGTCCTTTTCAGAAATATCCTTGAAGGACAATAGTCCTCTTCAGGAATGTCCTTGAAGGGACGATAGTCCTTTTCAGGACTGTCCTTGAAGGACGATAGTCCTTTTCAGGAATGTCCTTGAAGGACGATAGTCCTTTTCAGGAATATCCTTGAAGGACGATAGTCCCTTTTCAGGAATATCCTTGAAGGACGATAGTCCTTTTCAGGAATATCCTTGAAGGACAATAGTCCTTTTCATGAAAATCCTTGAAGGATGAATGTCCCTTTTCAGGAATATCTTTGAAGGATGAATGTCCTTTTCAGGAATATCTTTGAAGGATGATAGTCCTTTTCAGAATATCCGTAAAGGATGATAATCCTTTTCAGGAATATCCGTGAAGGACGATAGTCCTTTTCAGAAATATCCTTGAAGGACAATAGTCCTTTTCAGGAATGTCCTTGAAGGACGATAGTCCTTTTCAGGAATGTCCTTGAAGGACGATAGTCCTTTTCAGGAATATCCTTGAAGGACGATAGTCCTTTTCAGGAATATCCTTGAAGGACGATAGTCCTTTTCAGGAATATTCTTGAAGGACGATAGTCCTTTTCAGGAATATCCCTGAAGGACGATAGTCTTTTTCAGGAATATCCATGAAGGATGATAGTCCTTTTCAGGAATATCTTTGAAGGACGATAGTCCTTTTCAGAAATATCCTTGAAGGACAATAGTCCTTTTCAGGAATGTCCTTGAAGGACGATAGTCCTTTTCAGGAATATCCTTGAAGGACGATAGTCCTTTTCAGGAATGTCCTTGAAGGACGATAGTCCTTTTCAGGAATATCCTTGAAGGACGATAGTCTTTTTCAGGAATATCCTTGAAGGACGATAGTCCTTTTCAGGAATATCCTTGAAGGACAATAGTCCTTTTCAGTAATGTCCTTGAAGGACGATAGTCCTTTTCAGGAATATCCTTGAAGGACGATAGTCATTTTCAGGAATATCTTTAAACTACGATAGTCCTTTTCAGGAATATCTTTGAAGGATAATAGTCCTTTTCAGGAATATCCTTGAAGGACGATAGTCCTTTTCAGGAATATCCTTGAAGGACAATAGTCCTTTTCAGGAAGATCCTTGAAGGATGATAGTACTTTTCAAGAATATCCTTGAAGGACAATAGTCCTTTTTATGAAAATCCTTGAAGGATGAATGTCCTTTTCAGGATATCTTTGAAGGATGATAGTCCTTTTCAGGAATATCCGTAAAGGATGATAGTCCTTTTTCAGGAATATCCTTGAAGGACGATAGTCCTTTTCAGAAATATCCTTGAAGGACAATAGTCCCTTTTCAGGAATGTCCTTGAAGGACGATAATCCTTTTCAGGAATGTCCTTGAAGGACGATAGTCCTTTTCAGGAATGTCCTTGAAGGACGATAGTCCTTTTCAGGAATGTCCTTGAAGGACGAAAGTCCTTTTCAGGAATATCCTTGAAGGACGATAGTCCTTTTCAGGAATATCTTTGAAGGACGATAGTCCTTTTCAGGAATGTCCTTTAAGGAGAATAGTCCTTTTCAGGAATTTTCATGAATATCCTTATAGGACAATAGTTCTTTTCAGAAATGTCCTTTTCACGGAAAGCGTTAAAGGTTGAGTCCTTTTCAGCAATATCCTTGAAGGACAATAGTCCTTTTCAGGAAGATCCTTGAAGGATGATAATCCTTTTCAGGAATATCCGTGAAGGACGATAGTCCTTTTCATGAAAATCCCTTGAAGCATGAATGTCCTTTTCAGAAAGATCTTTGAAGGATGATAGTCCTTTTCAGGAATATCCGTAAAGGATGATAGTCCTTTTCAGGAATATCCTTGAAGGACGATAGTACTTTTCAGAAATATCCTTGAAGGACAATAGTCCTTTTCAGGAATGTCCTTGAAGGACGATATTCCTTTTCAGGAATGTCCTTGAAGGACGATAGTCCTTTTCAGGAATTTTCATGAATATCCTTATAGGACAATAGTTCTTTTCAGAAATGTCCTTAAAAAGACGATAGTCCTTTTCAGGAATATCCTTGAAGGACGATAGTCCTTTTCAGGAATATCCTTGAAGGACGAGAGTCCTTTTCAGTAATATACTTGAAGGATGATAGTTCTTTTCAGGAATGTCCTTGAAGGACGATAGTCCCTTTTCAGGAATGTCCTTGAAGGACGATAGTCCTTTTCAGGAATGTCCTTGAAGGACGATAGTCCTTTTCCAGGAATGTCCTTGAAGGACGATAGTCCTTTTCAGGAATATCGTTGAAGGACGATAGTCCTTTTCAGGAATTTTTAGGAATATTATTGAAGGACTATAGTCCTTTTCAGGAATATCTTTGAAGGACGATATCCTTTTCAGGAATATCCTTGAAGGACGACAGTCCTTTTCAGGAATATCCTTGAAGGACGATAGTCCTTTTCAGGAATATCCTTGAAGGACGACAGTCCTTTTCAGGAATATCCTTGGGGGACGATAGTCCTTTTCAGGAATATCCTTGAAGAATGATAGTCCTTTTCAGGAATGTCCTTAAAGGGACGATAGTCCTTTTCAGGAATATGCTTGAAGGACGATAGTCTTTTTCAGGAATATCCTTGAAGGACGATAGTCCTTTTCAGGAATGTCCTTGAAGGATAATGGTCCTTTTCAGGAATTTTCAGGAATATCCTGATAGGACAAAAGTCCTTTTCAGTAATGTCCTTGAAGGAAGATAGTCCTTTTCAGGAATATCCTTGAAGGACGATAGTCCTTTTCAGGAATATCCTTGAAGGACGATAGTCCTTTTCAGGAATTTTCATGAATATCCTTATAGGACAATAGTTCTTTTCAGAAATGTCCTTAAAAAGACGATAGTCCTTTTCAGGAATATCCTTGAAGGACGATAGTCCTTTTCAGGAATATCCTTGAAGGACGAGAGTCCTTTTCAGTAATATACTTGAAGGATGATAGTTCTTTTCACGGAAAGCGTTAAAGGTTGAGTCCTTTTCAGCAATATCCTTGAAGGACAATAGTCCTTTTCAGGAAGATCCTTGTAGGATGATAGTACTTTTCAGGAATATCCTTGAAGGACAATAGTCCTTTTCATGAAAATCCTTGAAGCAATGAATGTCCTTTTCAGAAAGATCTTTGAAGGATGATAGTCCTTTTCAGGAATATCCGTAAAGGATGATAGTCCTTTTCAGGAATATCCTTGAAGGACGATAGTACTTTTCAGAAATATCCTTGAAGGACAATAGTCCTTTTCAGGAATGTCCTTGAAGGACGATAGTCCTTTTCAGGAATGTCCTTGAAGGACGATAGTCCTTTTCAGGAATGTCCTTGAAGGACGATAGTCCTTTTTCAGGAATGTCCTTGAAGGACGATAGTCCTTTTCAGTAATGTCCCTTGAAGGACGATAGTCCTTTTCAGGAATATCCTTGAAGGACGACAGTCCTTTTCAGGAATATCCTTGAAGGACGATAGTCCTTTTCAGGAATATCCCTGAAGGACGATAGTCCTTTTCAGGAATATCCGTAAAGGATGATAGTCCTTTTCAGGAATATCTTTGAAGGACGATAGTCCTTTTCAGAAATATCCTTGAAGGACAATAGTCCTTTTCAGGAATGTCCTTGAAGGACGATAGTCCTTTTCAGGAATATCCTTAAAGGACGATAGTCCTTTTCAGGAATATCCTGGAAGAACGATAGTCCTTTTCAGGAATATCCTTGAAGGACAATAGTCCTTTTCAGGAATATCCTTGAGGACGACAGTCCTTTTCAGTAATGTCCTTGAAGGACGATAGTCCTTTTCAGGAATATCCTTGAAGAACGATAGTCCTTTTCAGCAATATCCTTGAAGGACAATAGTCCTTTTCAGGAATATCCTTGAAGGATGAATGTCCTTTTCAGGAATATCTTTGAAGGATGATAGTCCTTTTCAGGAATATCCGTAAAGGATGATAGTCCTTTTCAGGAATATCCGTGAAGGACGATAGTCCTTTTCAGAAATATCCTTGAAGGACAATAGTCCTTTTCAGGAATGTCCTTGAAGGACGATAGTCCTTTTCAGGACTGTCCTTGAAGGACGATAGTCCTTTTCAGGAATGTCCTTGAAGGACGATAGTCCCTTTTCAGGAATATCCTTGAAGGACGATAGTCCTTTTCAGGAATATCCTTGAAGGACGATAGTCCTTTTCAGGAATATCCTTGAAGGACAATAGTCCTTTTCATGAAAATCCTTGAAGGATGAATGTCCTTTTCAGGAATATCTTTGAAGGATGAATGTCCTTTTCAGGAATATCTTTGAAGGATGATAGTCCTTTTCAGGAATATCCGTAAAAGGATGATAATCCTTTTCAGGAATATCCGTGAAGGACGATAGTCCTTTTCAGAAATATCCTGAAGGACAATAGTCCTTTTCAGGAATGTCCTTGAAGGACGATAGTCCTTTTTCAGGAATATCCTTGAAGGACGATAGTCCTTTTCAGGAATGTCCTTGAAGGACGATAGTCCTTTTCAGGAATATCCTTGAAGGACGATAGTCTTTTTCAGGAATATCCTTGAAGGACGATAGTCCTTTTCAGGAATATCCTTGAAGGACAATAGTCCTTTTCAGTAATGTCCTTGAAGGACGATAGTCCTTTTCAGGAATATCCTTGAAGGACGATAGTCCTTTTCAGGAATATCTTTAAACTACGATAGTCCTTTTCAGGAATATCTTTGAAGGATAATAGTCCTTTTCAGGAATATCCTTGAAGGACGATAGTCCTTTTCAGGAATATCCTTGAAGGACAATAGTCCTTTTCAGGAAGATCCTTGAAGGATGATAGTACTTTTCAAGAATATCCTTGAAGGACAATAGTCCTTTTTATGAAAATCCTTGAAGGATGAATGTCCTTTTCAGGAATATCTTTGAAGGATGATAGTCCTTTTCAGGAATATCCGTAAAGGATGATAGTCCTTTTCAGGAATATCCTTGAAGGACGATAGTCCTTTTCAGAAATATCCTTGAAGGACAATAGTCCTTTTCAGGAATGTCCTTGAAGGACGATAATCCTTTTCAGGAATGTCCTTGAAGGACGATAGTCCTTTTCAGGAATGTCCTTGAAGGACGATAGTCCTTTTCAGGAATGTCCTTGAAGGACGAAAGTCCTTTTCAGGAATATCCTTGAAGGACGATAGTCCTTTTCAGGATTATTTCTGAAGGACGATAGTCATTTTCAGGAATGTCCTTTAAGGAGAATAGTCCTTTTCAGGAATTTTCATGAATATCCTTATAGGACAATAGTTCTTTTCAGAAATGTCCTTTTCACGGAAAGCGTTAAAGGTTGAGTCCTTTTCAGCAATATCCTTGAAGGACAATAGTCCTTTTCAGGAAGATCCTTGAAGGATGATAATCCTTTTCAGGAATATCCGTGAAGGACGATAGTCCTTTTCATGAAAATCCTTGAAGCATGAATGTCCTTTTCAGAAAGATCTTTGAAGGATGATAGTCCTTTTCAGGAATATCCGTAAAGGATGATAGTCCCTTTTCAGGAATATCCTTGAAGGACGATAGTTACTTTTCAGAAAATATCCTTGAAGGACAATAGTCCTTTTCAGGAATGTCCTTGAAGGACGATATTCCTTTTCAGGAATGTCCTTGAAGGACGATAGTCCTTTTCAGGAATATCCTTGAAGGACGATAGTCCTTTTCAGGAATATCCTTGAAGGACGATAGTCCTTTTCAGGAATATCCTTGAAGGACAATAGTCCTTTTCATGAAAATCCCTTGAAGGATGAATGTCCTTTTCAGGAATATCTTTGAAGGATGAATGTCCTTTTCAGGAATATCTTTGAAGGATGATAGTCCTTTTCAGGAATATCCGTAAAGGATGATAATCCTTTTCAGGAATATCCGTGAAGGACGATAGTCCTTTTTCAGAAATATCCTTGAAGGACAATAGTCCTTTTCAGGAATGTCCTTGAACGACGATAGTCCTTTTCAGGAATATCCTTGAAGGACGATAGTCCTTTTCAGGAATGTCCTTGAAGGACGATAGTCCTTTTCAGGAATATCCT
This sequence comes from Leucoptera coffeella, assembly GCA_030578115.1. Classification (NCBI taxonomy): domain Eukaryota; kingdom Metazoa; phylum Arthropoda; class Insecta; order Lepidoptera; family Lyonetiidae; genus Leucoptera; species Leucoptera coffeella. Next base: position 52,465 of record JAMBLF010001546.1, read on the forward strand.
TGAAGGACGATAGTCTTTTTCAGGAATATCCTTGAAGGACGATAGTCCTTTTCAGGAATATCCTTGAAGGACAATAGTCCTTTTCAGTAATGTCCTTGAAGGACGATAGTCCTTTTCAGGAATATCCTTGAAGGACGATAGTCCTTTTCAGGAATATCTTTAAACTACGATAGTCCTTTTCAGGAATATCTTTGAAGGATAATAGTCCTTTTCAGGAATATCCTTGAAGGACGATAGTCCTTTTCAGGAATATCCTTGAAGGACAATAGTCCTTTTCAGGAAGATCCTTGAAGGATGATAGTACTTTTCAAGAATATCCTTGAAGGACAATAGTCCTTTTTATGAAAATCCTTGAAGGATGAATGTCCTTTTCAGGAATATCTTTGAAGGATGATAGTCCTTTTCAGGAATATCCGTAAAGGATGATAGTCCTTTTCAGGAATATCCTTGAAGGACGATAGTCCTTTTCAGAAATATCCTTGAAGGACAATAGTCCTTTTCAGGAATGTCCTTGAAGGACGATAATCCTTTTCAGGAATGTCCTTGAAGGACGATAGTCCCTTTTCAGGAATGTCCTTGAAGGACGATAGTCCTTTTCAGGAATGTCCTTGAAGGACGAAAGTCCTTTTCAGGAATATCCTTGAAGACGATAGTCCTTTTCAGGAATATCTTTGAAGGACGATAGTCCTTTTCAGGAATGTCCTTTAAGGAGAATAGTCCTTTTCAGGAATTTTCATGAATATCCTTATAGGACAATAGTTCTCTTTTCAGAAATGTCCTTTTCACGGAAAGCGTTAAAGGTTGAGTCCTTTTCAGCAATATCCTTGAAGGACAATAGTCCTTTTCAGGAAGATCCTTGAAGGATGATAATCCTTTTCAGGAATATCCGTGAAGGACGATAGTCCTTTTCATGAAAATCCTTGAAGCATGAATGTCCTTTTCAGAAAGATCTTTGAAGGATGATAGTCCTTTTCAGGAATATCCGTAAAGGATGATAGTCCTTTTCAGAATATCCTTGAAGGACGATAAGTACTTTTCAGAAATATCCTTGAAGGACAATAGTCCTTTTCAGGAATGTCCTTGAAGGACGATATTCCTTTTCAGGAATGTCCTTGAAGGACGATAGTCCTTTTCAGGAATTTTCATGAATATCCTTATAGGACAATAGTTCTTTTCAGAAATGTCCTTAAAAGACGATAGTCCTTTTCAGGAATATCCTTGAAGGACGATAGTCCTTTTCAGGAATATCCTTGAAGGACGAGAGTCCTTTTCAGTAATATACTTGAAGGATGATAGTTCTTTTCAGGAATGTCCTTGAAGGACGATAGTCCTTTTCAGGAATGTCCTTGAAGGACGATAGTCCTTTTCAGGAATGTCCTTGAAGGACGATAGTCCTTTTCAGGAATGTCCTTGAAGGACGATAGTCCTTTTCAGGAATATCGTTGAAGGACGATAGTCCTTTTCAGGAATTTTTAGGAATATTATTGAAGGACTATAGTCCTTTTCAGGAATATCTTTGAAGGACGATAGTCCTTTTCAGGAATATCCTTGAAGGACGACAGTCCTTTTCAGGAATATCCTTGAAGGACGATAGTCCTTTTCAGGAATATCCTTGAAGGACGACAGTCCTTTTCAGGAATATCCTTGGGGGACGATAGTCCTTTTCAGGAATATCCTTGAAGAATGATAGTCCTTTTCAGGAATGTCCTTAAAGGACGATAGTCCTTTTCAGGAATATGCTTGAAGGACGATAGTCTTTTTCAGGAATATCCTTGAAGGACGATAGTCCTTTTCAGGAATGTCCTTGAAGGATAATGGTCCTTTTCAGGAATTTTCAGGAATATCCTGATAGGACAAAAGTCCTTTTCAGTAATGTCCTTGAAGGAAGATAGTCCTTTTCAGGAATATCCTTGAAGGACGATAGTCCTTTTCAGGAATATCCTTGAAGGACGATAGTCCTTTTCAGGAATTTTCATGAATATCCTTATAGGACAATAGTTCTTTTCAGAAATGTCCTTAAAAGACGATAGTCCCTTTTCAGGAATATCCTTGAAGGACGATAGTCCTTTTCAGGAATATCCTTGAAGGACGAGAGTCCTTTTCAGTAATATACTTGAAGGATGATAGTTCTTTTCACGGAAAGCGTTAAAGGTTGAGTCCTTTTCAGCAATATCCTTGAAGGACAATAGTCCTTTTCAGGAAGATCCTTGTAGGATGATAGTACTTTTCAGGAATATCCTTGAAGGACAATAGTCCTTTTCATGAAAATCCTTGAAGCATGAATGTCCTTTTCAGAAAGATCTTTGAAGGATGATAGTCCTTTTCAGGAATATCCGTAAAGGATGATAGTCCTTTTCAGGAATATCCTTGAAGGACGATAGTACTTTTCAGAAATATCCTTGAAGGACAATAGTCCTTTTCAGGAATGTCCTTGAAGGACGACAGTCCTTTTCAGAAATATCCTTGAAGGACGATAGTCCTTTTCAGGAATGTCCTTGAAGGACGATAGTCCTTTTCAGGAATGTCCTTGAAGGACGATAGTCCTTTTCAGGAATGTCCTTGAAGGACGATAGTCCTTTTCAGGAATATCCTTGAAGGACGACAGTCCTTTTCAGGAATATCCTTGAAGGACGATAGTCCTTTTCAGGAATATCCCTGAAGGACGATAGTCCTTTTCAGGAATATCCTTAAAGGATGATAGTCCTTTTCAGGAATATCTTTGAAGGACGATAGTCCTTTTCAGGAATATCCTTGAAGGACAATAGTCCTTTTCAGGAATATCCTTGAAGGACGATAGTCCTTTTCAGGAATATCCTTAAAGGACGATAGTCCTTTTCAGAAATATCCTGAAAGAACGATAGTCCTTTTCAGGAATATCCTTGAAGGACAATAGTCCTTTTCAGTAATATCCTTGAAGGACGATAGTCCTTTTCAGTAATGTCCTTGAAGGACGATAGTCCTTTTCAGGAATATCCTTGAAGAACGATAGTCCTTTTCAGGAATATCCTTGAAGGACTATAGTCCTTTTCAGGAATATCCTTGAAGGACGAATGTCCTTTTCAGGAATATCCTTGAAGGATGATAGTCCTTTTCAGGAATATCCGTAAAGGACAATAGTCCTTTTCAGGAATATCCGTGAAGGACGATAGTCTTTTTCAGAAATATCCTTGAAGGACAATAGTCCTTTTCAGGAATGTCCTTGAAGGACGATAGTCCTTTTCAGGAATGTCCTTGAAGGACGATAGTCCTTTTCAGGAATGTCCTTGAAGGACGATAGTCCTTTTCAGGAATATCCTTGAAGGACGATAGTCCTTTTCAGGAATATCCTTGAAGGACGATAGTCCTTTTCAGGAATATCCTTGAAGGACGACAAGGACAATAGTCCTTTTCATGAAAATCCTTGAAGGATGAATGTCCTTTTCAGGAATATCTTTGAAGGATGAATGTCCTTTTCAGGAATATCTTTGAAGGATGATAGTCCTTTTCAGGAATATCCGGAAAGGATGATAATCCTTTTTTTCAGGAATATCCGTGAAGGACGATAGTCCTTTTCAGAAATATCCTTGAAGGACGATAGTCCTTTTCAGGAATGTCCTTGAAGGACGATAGTCCTTTTCAGGAATGTCCTTGAAGGACGATAGTCCTTTTCAGGAATATCCTTGAAGGACGATAGTCCTTTTCAGGAATATCCTTGAAGGACGATAGTCCTTTTTCAGGAATATTCTTGAAGTCCTTTTCATGACGATAGTCCTTTTCAGGAATATCCCTGAAGGACGATAGTCCTTTTCAGGAATATCCGTAAAGTCCTTTTCAGGATGATAGTCCTTTTCCAGGAATATCTTTGAAGGACGATAGTCCTTTTCAGAAATATCCTTGAAGGACAATAGTCCTTTTCAGGAATGTCCTTGAAGGACGATAGTCCTTTTCAGGAATATCCTTGAAGGACGATAGTCCTTTTCAGGAATATCCTTGAAGGACGATAGTCCTTTTCAGGAATATCCTTAAAGGATGATAGTCCTTTTCAGGAATATCTTTGAAGGACGATAGTCCTTTTCAGAAATATCCTTGAAGGACAATAGTCCTTTTCAGGAAGATCCTTGAAGGACGATAGTCCTTTTCAGGAATATCCTTAAAGGACGATAGTCCTTTTCAGGAATATCCTGGAAGAACGATAGTCCTTTTCAGGAATATCCTTGAAGGACAATAGTCCTTTTCAGGAATATCCTTGAAGGACGACAGTCCTTTTCAGTAATGTCCTTGAAGGACGATAGTCCTTTTCAGGAATATCCTTGAAGAACGATAGTCCTTTTCAGCAATATCCTTGAAGGACAATAGTCCTTTTCAGGAATATCCTTGAAGGATGAATGTCCTTTTCAGGAATATCTTTGAAGGATGATAGTCCTTTTCAGGAATATCCGTAAAGGATGATAGTCCTTTTCAGGAATATCCGTGAAGGACGATAGTCCTTTTCAGAAATATCCTTGAAGGACAATAGTCCTTTTCAGGAATGTCCTTGAAGGACGATAGTCCTTTTCAGGACTGTCCTTGAAGGACGATAGTCCTTTTCAGGAATGTCCTTGAAGGACGATAGTCCTTTTCAGGAATATCCTTGAAGGACGATAGTCCTTTTCAGGAATATCCTTGAAGGACGATAGTCCTTTTCAGGAATATCCTTGAAGGACAATAGTCCTTTTCATGAAAATCCTTGAAGGATGAATGTCCTTTTCAGGAATATCTTTGAAGGATGAATGTCCTTTTCAGGAATATCTTTGAAGGATGATAGTCCTTTTCAGGAATATCCGTAAAGGATGATAATCCTTTTCAGGAATATCCGTGAAGGACGATAGTCCTTTTCAGAAATATCCTTGAAGGACAATAGTCCTTTTCAGGAATGTCCTTGAAGGACGATAGTCCTTTTCAGGAATGTCCTTGAAGGACGATAGTCCTTTTCAGGAATATCCTTGAAGGACGATAGTCCTTTTCAGGAATATCCTTGAAGGACGATAGTCCTTTTCAGGAATATTCTTGAAGGACGATAGTCCTTTTCAGGAATATCCCTGAAGGACGATAGTCCTTTTCAGGAATATCCGTAAAGGATGATAGTCCTTTTCAGGAATATCTTTGAAGGACGATAGTCCTTTTCAGAAATATCCTTGAAGGACAATAGTCCTTTTCAGGAATGTCCTTGAAGGACGATAGTCCTTTTCAGGAATATCCTTGAAGGACGATAGTCCTTTTCAGGAATGTCCTTGAAGGACGATAGTCCTTTTCAGGAATATCCTTGAAGGACGATAGTCTTTTTCAGGAATATCCTTGAAGGACGATAGTCCTTTTCAGGAATATCCTTAAAGGACAATAGTCCTTTTCAGTAATGTCCTTGAAGGACGATAGTCCTTTTCAGGAATATCCTTGAAGGACGATAGTCCTTTTCAGGAATATCTTTAAACTACGATAGTCCTTTTCAGGAATATCTTTGAAGGATAATAGTCCTTTTCAGGAATATCCTTGAAGGACGATAGTCCTTTTCAGGAATATCCTTGAAGGACAATAGTCCTTTTCAGGAAGATCCTTGAAGGATGATAGTACTTTTCAAGAATATCCTTGAAGGACAATAGTCCTTTTTATGAAAATCCTTGAAGGATGAATGTCCTTTTCAGGAATATCTTTGAAGGATGATAGTCCTTTTCAGGAATATCCGTAAAGGATGATAGTCCTTTTCAGGAATATCCTTGAAGGACGATAGTCCTTTTCAGAAATATCCTTGAAGGACAATAGTCCTTTTCAGGAATGTCCTTGAAGGACGATAATCCTTTTCAGGAATGTCCTTGAAGGACGATAGTCCTTTTCAGGAATGTCCTTGAAGGACGATAGTCCTTTTCAGGAATGTCCTTGAAGGACGAAATCCTTTTCAGGAATATCCTTGGGACGATAGTCCTTTTCAGGAATATCTTTGAAGGACGATAGTCCTTTTCAGGAATGTCCTTTAAGGAGAATAGTCCTTTTCAGGAATTTTCATGAATATCCTTATAGGACAATAGTTCTTTTCAGAAATGTCCTTTTCACGGAAAGCGTTAAAGGTTGAGTCCTTTTCAGCAATATCCTTGAAGGACAATAGTCCTTTTCAGGAAGATCCTTGAAGGATGATAATCCTTTTCAGGAATATCCGTGAAGGACGATAGTCCTTTTCATGAAAATCCTTGAAGCATGAATGTCCTTTTCAGAAAGATCTTTGAAGGATGATAGTCCTTTTCAGGAATATCCGTAAAGGATGATAGTCCTTTTCAGGAATATCCTTGAAGGACGATAGTACTTTTCAGAAATATCCTTGAAGGACAATAGTCCTTTTCAGGAATGTCCTTGAAGGACGATATTCCTTTTCAGGAATGTCCTTGAAGGACGATAGTCCTTTTCAGGAATTTTCATGAATATCCTTATAGGACAATAGTTCTTTTCAGAAATGTCCTTAAAAGACGATAGTCCTTTTCAGGAATATCCTTGAAGGACGATAGTCCTTTTCAGGAATATCCTTGAAGGACGAGAGTCCTTTTCAGTAATATACTTGAAGGATGATAGTTCTTTTCAGGAATGTCCTTGAAGGACGATAGTCCTTTTCAGGAATGTCCTTGAAGGACGATAGTCCTTTTCAGGAATGTCCTTGAAGGACGATAGTCCTTTTCAGGAAAATCCTTAAAGGACGATAGTCCTTTTCAGGAATATCCTGGAAGAACGATAGTCCTTTTCAGGAATATCCTTGAAGGACAATAGTCCTTTTCAGGAATATCCTTGAAGGACGACAGTCCTTTTCAGTAATGTCCTTGAAGGACGATAGTCCTTTTCAGGAATATCCTTGAAGGACGATAGTCCTTTTCAGGAATATCCTTGAAGGACGATAGTCCTTTTCAGGAATATCCGTAAAGGATGATAGTCCTTTTCAGGAATATCTTTGAAGGACGATAGTCCTTTTCAGAAATATCCTTGAAGGACAATAGTCCTTTTCAGGAATGTCCTTGAAGGACGATAGTCCTTTTCAGGAATATCCTTAAAGGACGATAGTCCTTTTCAGGAATATCCTGGAAGAACGATAGTCCTTTTCAGGAATATCCTTGAAGGACAATAGTCCTTTTCAGGAATATCCTTGAAGGACGACAGTCCTTTTCAGTAATGTCCTTGAAGGACGATAGTCCTTTTCAGGAATTTTTAGGAATATTATTGAAGGACTATAGTCCTTTTCAGGAATGTCCTTGAAGGACGATAGTCCTTTTCAGGAATGTCCTTGAAGGACGATAGTCCTTTTCAGGAATATCCTTGAAGGACGACAGTCCTTTTCAGGAATATCCTTGAAGGACGATAGTCCTTTTCAGGAATATCCCTGAAGGACGATAGTCCTTTTCAGGAATATCCGTAAAGGATGATAGTCCTTTTCAGGAATATCTTTGAAGGACGATAGTCCTTTTCAGAAATATCCTTGAAGGACAATAGTCCTTTTCAGGAATGTCCTTGAAGGACGATAGTCCTTTTCAGGAATATCCTTAAAGGACGATAGTCCTTTTCAGGAATATCCTGGAAGAACGATAGTCCTTTTCAGGAATATCCTTGAAGGACAATAGTCCTTTTCAGGAATATCCTTGAAGGACGACAGTCCTTTTCAGTAATGTCCTTGAAGGACGATAGTCCTTTTCAGGAATATCCTTGAAGAACGATAGTCCTTTTCAGCAATATCCTTGAAGGACAATAGTCCTTTTCAGGAATATCCTTGAAGGATGAATGTCCTTTTCAGGAATATCTTTGAAGGATGATAGTCCTTTTCAGGAATATCCGTAAAGGATGATAGTCCTTTTCAGGAATATCCGTGAAGGACGATAGTCCTTTTCAGAAATATCCTTGAAGGACAATAGTCCTTTTCAGGAATGTCCTTGAAGGACGATAGTCCTTTTCAGGACTGTCCTTGAAGGACGATAGTCCTTTTCAGGAATGTCCTTGAAGGACGATAGTCCTTTTCAGGAATATCCTTGAAGGACGATAGTCCTTTTCAGGAATATCCTTGAAGGACGATAGTCCTTTTCAGGAATATCCTTGAAGGACAATAGTCCTTTTCATGAAAATCCTTGAAGGATGAATGTCCTTTTCAGGAATATCTTTGAAGGATGAATGTCCTTTTCAGGAATATCTTTGAAGGATGATAGTCCTTTTCAGGAATATCCGTAAAGGATGATAATCCTTTTCAGGAATATCCGTGAAGGACGATAGTCCTTTTCAGAAATATCCTTGAAGGACAATAGTCCTTTTCAGGAATGTCCTTGAAGGACGATAGTCCTTTTCAGGAATGTCCTTGAAGGACGATAGTCCTTTTCAGGAATATCCTTGAAGGACGATAGTCCTTTTCAGGAATATCCTTGAAGGACGATAGTCCTTTTCAGGAATATTCTTGAAGGACGATAGTCCTTTTCAGGAATATCCCTGAAGGACGATAGTCCTTTTCAGGAATATCCGTAAAGGATGATAGTCCTTTTCAGGAATATCTTTGAAGGACGATAGTCCTTTTCAGAAATATCCTTGAAGGACAATAGTCCTTTTCAGGAATGTCCTTGAAGGACGATAGTCCTTTTCAGGAATATCCTTGAAGGACGATAGTCCTTTTCAGGAATGTCCTTGAAGGACGATAGTCCTTTTCAGGAATATCCTTGAAGGACGATAGTCTTTTTCAGGAATATCCTTGAAGGACGATAGTCCTTTTCAGGAATATCCTTGAAGGACAATAGTCCTTTTCAGTAATGTCCTTGAAGGACGATAGTCCTTTTCAGGAATATCCTTGAAGGACGATAGTCCTTTTCAGGAATATCTTTAAACTACGATAGTCCTTTTCAGGAATATCTTTGAAGGATAATAGTCCTTTTCAGGAATATCCTTGAAGGACGATAGTCCTTTTCAGGAATATCCTTGAAGGACAATAGTCCTTTTCAGGAAGATCCTTGAAGGATGATAGTACTTTTCAAGAATATCCTTGAAGGACAATAGTCCTTTTTATGAAAATCCTTGAAGGATGAATGTCCTTTTCAGGAATATCTTTGAAGGATGATAGTCCTTTTCAGGAATATCCGTAAAGGATGATAGTCCTTTTCAGGAATATCCTTGAAGGACGATAGTCCTTTTCAGAAATATCCTTGAAGGACAATAGTCCTTTTCAGGAATGTCCTTGAAGGACGATAGTCCTTTTCAGGAATGTCCTTGAAGGACGATAGTCCTTTTCAGGAATGTCCTTGAAGGACGATAGTCCTTTTCAGGAATGTCCTTGAAGGACGAAAGTCCTTTTCAGGAATATCCTTGAAGGACGATAGTCCTTTTCAGGAATATCTTTGAAGGACGATAGTCCTTTTCAGGAATGTCCTTTAAGGAGAATAGTCCTTTTCAGGAATTTTCATGAATATCCTTATAGGACAATAGTTCTTTTCAGAAATGTCCTTTTCACGGAAAGCGTTAAAGGTTGAGTCCTTTTCAGCAATATCCTTGAAGGACAATAGTCCTTTTCAGGAAGATCCTTGAAGGATGATAATCCTTTTCAGGAATATCCGTGAAGGACGATAGTCCTTTTCATGAAAATCCTTGAAGCATGAATGTCCTTTTCAGAAAGATCTTTGAAGGATGATAGTCCTTTTCAGGAATATCCGTAAAGGATGATAGTCCTTTTCAGGAATATCCTTGAAGGACGATAGTACTTTTCAGAAATATCCTTGAAGGACAATAGTCCTTTTCAGGAATGTCCTTGAAGGACGATATTCCTTTTCAGGAATGTCCTTGAAGGACGATAGTCCTTTTCAGGAATGTCCTTGAAGGACGATAGTCCTTTTCAGGAATGTCCTTGAAGGACGATAGTCCTTTTCAGGAATGTCCTTGAAGGACGATAGTCCTTTTCAGGAATATCCTTGAAGAACGATAGTCCTTTTCAGGAATATCCTTGAAGGACAATAGTCCTTTTCAGGAAGATCCTTGAAGGACGACAGTCCTTTTCAGTAATGTCCTTGAAGGACGAAAGTCCTTTTCAGGAATATCCTTGAAGAACGATAGTCCTTTTCAGCAATATCCTTGAAGGACAATAGTCCTTTTCAGGAATATCCTTGAAGGATGAATGTCCTTTTCAGGAATATCTTTGAAGGATGATAGTCCTTTTCAGGAATATCCGTAAAGGATGATAGTCCTTTTCAGGAATATCCGTGAAGGACGATAGTCCTTTTCAGAAATATCCTTGAAGGACAATAGTCCTTTTCAGGAATGTCCTTGAAGGACGATAGTCCTTTTCAGGACTGTCCTTGAAGGACGATAGTCCTTTTCAGGAATGTCCTTGAAGGACGATAGTCCTTTTCAGGAATATCCTTGAAGGACGATAGTCCTTTTCAGGAATATCCTTGAAGGACGATAGTCCTTTTCAGGAATATCCTTGAAGGACAATAGTCCTTTTCATGAAAATCCTTGAAGGATGAATGTCCTTTTCAGGAATATCTTTGAAGGATGATAGTCCTTTTCAGGAATATCCGTAAAGGATGATAATCCTTTTCAGGAATATCCGTGAAGGACGATAGTCCTTTTCAGAAATATCCCTGAAGGACGATAGTCCTTTTCAAAAATATCCGTAAAGGATGATAGTCCTTTTCAGGAATATCTTTGAAGGACGATAGTCCTTTTCAGAAATATCCTTGAAGGACAATAGTCCTTTTCAGGAATGTCCTTGAAGGACGATAGTCCTTATCAGGAATATCCTTGAAGGACGATAGTCCTTTTCAGGAATGTCCTTGAAGGACGATAGTCCTTTTCAGGAATATCCTTGAAGGACGATAGTCTTTTTCAGGAATATCCTTGAAGGACGATAGTCCTTTTCAGGAATATCCTTGAAGGACAATAGTCCTTTTCAGTAATGTCCTTGAAGGACGATAGTCCTTTTCAGGAATATCCTTGAAGGACGATAGTCCTTTTCAGGAATATCTTTAAACTACGATAGTCCTTTTCAGGAATATCTTTGAAGGATAATAGTCCTTTTCAGGAATATCCTTGAAGGACGATAGTCCTTTTCAGGAATATCCTTGAAGGACAATAGTCCTTTTCAGGAAGATCCTTGAAGGATGATAGTACTTTTCAGGAAAATCCTTGAAGGACAATAGTCCTTTTTATGAAAATCCTTGAAGGATGAATGTCCTTTTCAGGAATATCTTTGAAGGATGATAGTCCTTTTCAGGAATATCCGTAAAGGATGATAGTCCTTTTCAGGAATATCCTGATAGGACAATAGTCCTTTTCAGTAATGTCCTTGACGGAAGATAGTCCTTTTCAGGAATATGCTTGAAGGACGATAGTCCTTTTCAGGAATGTCCTTTAAGGATAATGGTCCTTTTCAGGAATTTTCAGGAATATCCTGATAGGACAATAGTCCTTTTCAGTAATGTCCTTGACGGAAGATAGTCCTTTTCAGGAATGTCCTTGAAGGACGATAGTCCTTTTCAGGAATGTCCTTGAAGGACGATAGTCCTTTTCAGGAATGTCCTTGAAGGACGAAAGTCCTTTTCAGGAATATCCTTGAAGGACGATAGTCCTTTTCAGGAATATCTTTGAAGGACGATAGTCCTTTTCAGGAATGTCCTTTAAGGAGAATAGTCCTTTTCAGGAATTTCCTTAAAGGACTATAGTCCTTTTCAGGAATATCCTTGAAGGAAGACAGTCCTTTTCAGGAATATCCTTGAGGGACGATAGTCCTTTTCAGGAATATCCTTGAAGAATGATAGTCCTTTTCAGGAATGTCCTTAAAGGACGATAGTCCTTTTCAGGAATATGCTTGAAGGACGATAGTCCTTTTCAGGAATGTCCTTGAAGGATAATGGTCCTTTTCAGGAATTTTCAGGAATATCCTGATAGGACAATAGTCCTTTTCAGTAATGTCCTTGACGGAAGATAGTCCTTTTCAGGAATATCCTTGAAGGACGATAGTCCTTTTCAGGAATATCCTTGAAGGACGATAGTCCTTTTCAGGAATTTTCATGAATATCCTTATAGGACAATAGTTCTTTTCAGAAATGTCCTTAAAAGACGATAGTCCTTTTTCAGGAATATCCTTGAAGGACGATAGTCCTTTTCAGGAATATCCTTGAAGGACGAGAGTCCTTTTCAGTAATATACTTGAAGGATGATAGTCCTTTTCACGGAAAGCGTTAAAGGTTGAGTCCTTTTCAGCAATATCCTTGATGGACAATAGTCCTTTTCAGGAAGATCCTTGAAGGATGATAGTACTTTTCAGGAATATCCTTGAAGGACAATAGTCCTTTTCATGAAAATCCTTTAAGCATGAATGTCCTTTTCAGAAAGATCTTTGAAGGATGATAGTCCTTTTCAGGAATATCCGTAAAGGATGATAGTCCTTTTCAGGAATATCCTTGAAGGACGATAGTACTTTTCAGAAATATCCTTGAAGGACAATAGTCCTTTTCAGGAATGTCCTTGAAGGACGATATTCCTTTTCAGGAATGTCCTTGAAGGACGATAGTCCTTTTCAGGAATGTCCTTGAAGGACGATAGTCCTTTTCAGGAATGTCCTTGAAGGACGATAGTCCTTTTCAGGAATGTCCTTGAAGGACGAAAGTCCTTTTCAGGAATATCCTTGAAGGACGATAGTCCTTTTCAGGAATATCCTTGAAGGACGATAGTCCTTTTCAGGAATGTCCTTTAAGGAGAATAGTCCTTTTCAGGAATATCCTTTAAGGACTATAGTCCTTTTCAGCAATATCTTTGAAGGACGATAGTCCTTTTCAGGAATATCCTTGAAGGACGACAGTCCTTTTCAGGAATATCCTTGACGGACGATAGTCCTTTTCAGGAATAAACTTGAAGGATGATAGTCCTTTTCAGAAATATCCTTGAAGGACGATAGTCCTTTTGAGGAATATCCTCGAAGGACGACAGTCCTTTTCAGTAATGTCCTTGAAGGACGATAGTCCTTTACAGGAATATCCTTGAAGGACGATAGTCCTTTTCAGAAATATCCTTGAAGGACAATAGTCCTTTTCAGGAATATCCTTGAAGGACGATAGTCCTTTTCAGGAATGTCCTTGAAGGACGATAGTCCTTTTCAGGAATGTCCTTGAAGGACGATAGTCCTTTTCAGAAATGTCCTTAAAAGACGATAGTCCTTTTCAGGAATATCCTTGAAGGACGATAGTCCTTTTCAGGAATATCCTTGAAGGACGAGAGTCCTTTTTAGGAATATACTTGAAGGATGATAGTCCTTTTCACGGAAAGCGTTAAAGGTTGAGTCCTTTTCAGCAATATCCTTGAAGGACAATAGTCCTTTTCAGGAAGATCCTTGAAGGATGATAGTACTTTTCAGGAATATCCTTGAAGGACAATAGTCCTTTTCATGAAAATCCTTGAAGCATGAATGTCCTTTTCAGAAAGATCTTTGAAGGATGATAGTCCTTTTCAGGAATATCCGTAAAGGATGATAGTCCTTTTCAGGAATATCCTTGAAGGACGATAGTACTTTTCAGAAATATCCTTGAAAACAATAGTCCTTTTCAGGAATGTCCTTGAAGGACGATAGTCCTTTTCAGGAATGTCCTTGAAGGACGATAGTCCTTTTCAGGAATGTCCTTGAAGGACGATAGTCCTTTTCAGGAATGTCCTTGAAGGACGATAGTCCTTTTCAGGAATGTCCTTGAAGGACGAAAGTCCTTTTAAGGAATATCCTTGAAGGACGATAGTCCTTTTCAGGAATATCCTTGAAGGACGATAGTCCTTTTCAGGAATGTCCTTTAAGGAGAATAGTCCTTTTCAGGAATATCCTTGAAGGACTATAGTCCTTTTCAGGAATATCTTTGAAGGACGATAGTCCTTTTCAGGAATATCCTTGAAGGACGACAGTCCTTTTCAGGAATATCCTTGAAGGACGATAGTCCTTTTCAGGAATAAACTTGAAGGATGATAGTCCTTTTCAGAAATATCCTTGAAGGACGATAGTCCTTTGGAGGAATATCCTCGAAGGACGACAGTCCTTTTCAGTAATGTCCTTGAAGGACGATAGTCCTTTTCAGGAATATCCGTAAAGGATGAAAGTCCTTTTCAGGAATGTCCTTGAAGGACGATAGTCCTTTTCAGGAATATCCTTGAAGGACGATAGTCCTTTTTAGGAATATCCTTGAAGGACGATAGTCCTTTTCAGGAATATCCTTGAAGGACGATAGTCCTTTTCAGGAATTTTCAGGAATATCCTTATAGGACAATAGTTCTTTTCAGAAATGTCCTTTAAAGACGATAGTCTTTTTCAGGAATATCCTTGAAGGACGATAGTCCTTTTCAGGAATGTCCTTGAAGGACGATAGTCCTTTTCAGGAATATCCTTGAAGGACGATAGTCCTTTTAAGGAATATCGTTGAAGGACGATAGTCCTTTTCAGGAATTTTTAGGAATATCATTGAAGGACTATAGTCCTTTTCAGGAATATCTTTGAAGGACGATAGTCCTTTTCAGGAATATCCTTGAAGGACGACAGTCCTTTTCAGGAATATCCTTGAAGGACGATAGTCCTTTTCAGGAATAAACTTGAAGGATGATAGTCCTTTTCAGAAATATCCTTGAAGGACGATAGTCCTTTTGAGGAATATCCTCGAAGGACGACAGTCCTTTTCAGTAATGTCCTTGAAGGACAATAGTCCTTTTCAGGAATGTCCTTGAAGGACGAAAGTCCTTTTCAGGAATATCCTTGAAGGACGATAGTCCTTTTCAGGAATATCCTTGAAGGACGATAGTCCTTTTCAGGAATGTCCTTTTAAGGAGAATAGTCCTTTTCAGGAATATCCTTTAAGGACTATAGTCCTTTTCAGGAATTTCTTTTGAAGGACGATAGTCCCTTTTCAGGAATACTCCTTGAAGGACGACAGTCCTTTTCAGGAATATCCTTGAAGGACGATAGTCCTTTTCAGGAATAAACTTGAAGGATGATAGTCCTTTTCAGAAATATCCTTGAAGGACGATAGTCCTTTTGAGGAATATCCTCGAAGGACGACAGTCCTTTTCAGTAATGTCCCTTGAAGGACGATAGTCCTTTACAGGAATATCCTTGAAGGACGATAGTCCTTTTCAGAAATATCCTGCTCGAAGGACAATAGTCCTTGTTCAGGAATGTCCTTGAAGGACGATAGTCCTTTTCAGGAATGTCCTTGAAGGACGATAGTCCTTTTCAGGAATGTCCTTGAAGGACGATAGTCCTTTTCAGGAATGTCCTTAAAAGACGATAGTCCTTTTCAGGAATATCCTTGAAGGACGATAGTCCTTTTCAGGAATATCCTTGAAGGACGGAGTCCTTTTCAGGAATATACTTGAAGGATGATAGTCCTTTTCACGGAAAGCGTTAAAGGTTGAGTCCTTTTCAGCAATATCCTTGAAGGACAATAGTCCTTTTCAGGAAGATCTTGAAGGATGATAGTACTTTTCAGGAATATCCTTGAAGGACAATAGTCCTTTTCAGGAATATCCTTGAAGGACGAGAGTCCTTTTCAGTAATATACTTGAAGGATGATAGTCCTTTTCACGGAAAGCGTTAAAGGTTGAGTCCTTTTCAGCAATATCCTTGATGGACAATAGTCCTTTTTCAGGAAGATCCTTGAAGGATGATAGTACTTTTCAGGAATATCCTTGAAGGACAAATAGTCCTTTTCATGAAAATCCTTTAAGCATGAATGTCCTTTTCAGAAAGATCTTTGAAGGATGATAGTCCCTTTTCCAGGAATATCCGTAAAGGATGATAGTCCTTTTCAGGAATATCCTTGAAGGACGATAGTACTTTTCAGAAATATCACTTGAAGGACAATAGTCCTTTTCAGGAATGTCCTTGAAGGACGATATTCCCTTTTTCAGGAATGTCCTTGAAGGACGATAGTCCTTTTCAGGAATGTCCTTGAAGGACGATAGTCCTTTTCAGGAATGTCCTTGAAGGACGATAGTCCTTTTCAGGAATGTCCTTGAAGGACGAAAGTCCTTTTCAGGAATATCCTTGAAGGACGATAGTCCTTTTCAGGAATATCCTTGAAGGACGATAGTCCCTTTTCAGGAATGTCCTTTAAGGAGAATAGCTCCTTTTCAGGAATATCCTTTAAGGACTATAGTCCTTTTCAGCAATATCTTTGAAGGACGATAGTCCTTTTCAGGAATATCCTTGAAGGACGACAGTCCTTTTCAGGAATATCCTTGAAGGACGATAGTCCTTTTCAGGAATAAACTTGAAGGATGACTAGTCCCTTTTCAGAAATATCCTTGAAGGACGATAGTCCTTTTGAGGAATATCCTCGAAGGACGACAGTCCTTTTCAGTAATGTCCTTGAAGGACGATAGTCCTTTACAGGAATATCCTTGAAGGACGATAGTCCTTTTCAGAAATATCCTTGAAGGACAATAGTCCTTTTCAGGAATGTCCTTGAAGGACGATAGTCCTTTTCAGGAATGTCCTTGAAGGACGATAGTCCTTTTCAGGAATGTCCTTGAAGGACGATAGTCCTTTTCAGAAATGTCCTTAAAAGACGATAGTCCTTTTCAGGAATATCCTTGAAGGACGATAGTCCTTTTCAGGAATATCCTTGAAGGACGAGAGTCCTCTTTTTAGGAATATACTTGAAGGATGATAGTCCTTTTCACGGAAAGCTGTTAAAGGTTGAGTCGTTTTCAGCAATATCCTTGAAGGACAATAGTCCTTTTCAGGAAGATCCTTGAAGGATGATAGTACTTTTCAGGAATATCCTTGAAGGACAATAGTCCTTTTCATGAAAATCCTTGAAGCATGAATGTCCTTTTCAGAAAGATCTTTGAAGGATGATAGTCCTTTTCAGGAATATCCGTAAAGGATGATAGTCCCTTTTCAGGAATATCCTTTGAAGGACGATAGTACTTTTCAGAATATCCTTGAAAACAATAGTCCTTTTCAGGAATGTCCTTGAAGGACGATAGTCCTTTTCAGGAATGTCCTTGAAGGACGATAGTCCTTTTCAGGAATGTCCTTGAAGGACGATAGTCCCTTTTCAGGAATGTCCTTGAAGGACGAAAGTCCTTTTCAGGAATATCCTTGAAGGACGATAGTCCTTTTCAGGAATATCCTTTGAAGGGACGATAGTCCTTTTCAGGAATGTCCTTTAAGGAGAATAGTCCTTTTCAGGAATATCCTTGAAGGACTATAGTCCTTTTCAGGAATATCTTTGAAGGACGATAGTCCTTCTTCAGGAATATCCTTGAAGGACGACAGTCCTTTTCAGGAATATCCTTGAAGGACGATAGTCCTTTTTCAGGAATAAACTTGAAGGATGATAGTCCTTTTCAGAAATATCCTTGAAGGACGATAGTCCTTTGAGGAATACTCCTCGAAGGACGACAGTCCTTTTCAGTAATGGTCCTTGAAGGACGATAGTCCTTTTCAGGAATATCCGTAAAGGATGAAAGTCCTTTTTCAGGAATGTCCTTGAAGGACGATAGTCCTTTTCAGGAATATCCTTGAAGGACGATAGTCCTTTTTAGGAATATCCTTGAAGGACGATAGTCCTTTTCAGGAATATCCTTGAAGGACGATAGTCCCTTTTCAGGAATTTTCAGGAATATCCTTATAGGACAATAGTTCTTTTCAGAAATGTCCTTTAAAGACGATAGTCTTTTCTCAGGAATATCCTTGAAGGACGATAGTCCTTTTCAGGAATGTCTTGAAGGACGATAGTCCTTTTCAGGAATATCCTTGAAGGACGATAGTCCTTTTCAGGAATATTCGTTGAAGGACGATAGTCCTTTTCAGGAATTTTTAGGAATATCATTGAAGGACTATAGTCCTTTTCAGGAATATCTTTGAAGGACGATAGTCCTTTTCAGGAATATCCTTGAAGGACGACAGTCCCTTTTCAGGAATATCCTTGAAGGACGATAGTCCTTTTCAGGAATAAACTTGAAGGATGATAGTCCTTTTCAGAAATATCCTTGAAGGACGATAGTCCTTTTGAGGAATATCCTCGAAGGACGGACAGTCCTTTTTCAGTAATGTCCTTGAAGGACAATAGTCCTTTTCAGGAATGTCCTTGAAGGACGAAAGTCCTTTTCAGGAATATCCTTGAAGGACGATAGTCCTTTTCAGGAATATCCTTGAAGGACGATAGTCCTTTTCAGGAATGTCCTTTAAGGAGAATAGTCCCTTTTCAGGGAATATCCTTTAAGGACTATAGTCCTTTTCAGGAATATCTTTGAAGGACGATAGTCCCTTTTCAGGAATATCCTTGAAGGACGACAGTCCCTTTTCAGGAATATCCTTAAAGGACGATAGTCCTTTTCAGGAATAAACTTGAAGGATGATAGTCCTTTTTCAGAAATATCCTTGAAGGACGATAGTCCTTTTGAGGAATATCCTCGAAGGACGACAGTCCTTTTCAGTAATGTCCTTGAAGGACGATAGTCCCTTTACAGGAATATCCTTAAAGGACGATAGTCCTTTTCAGAAATATCCTTGAAGGACAATAGTCCTTTTCAGGGAATGTCCTTGAAGGACGATAGTCCCTTTTCAGGAATGTCCTTGAAGGACGATAGTCCTTTTCAGGAATGTCCTTGAAGGACGATAGTCCTTTTCAGGAATGTCCTTAAAAGACGATAGTCCTTTTCAGGAATATCCTTGAAGGACGATAGTCCTTTTCAGGAATATCCTTGAAGGACGGAGTCCTTTCTCAGGAATATACTTGAAGGATGATAGTCCTTTTCACGGAAAGCGTAAAGGTTGAGTCCTTTTCAGCAATACTCCTTGAAGGACAATAGTCCTTTTCAGGAAGATCCTTGAAGGATGATAGTACTTTTCTGGAATATCCTTGAAGGACAATAGTCCTTTTCATGAAAATCTTGAAGCATGAATGTCCTTTTCAGAAAGATCTTTGAAGGATGATAGTCCTTTTCAGGAATATCCGTAAAGGATGATAGTCCCTTTTCAGGAATATCCTTGAAGGGACGATAGTACTTTTCAGAAATATCCTTGAAGGACAATAGTCCTTTTCAGGAAATGTCCTTGAAGGACGATAGTCCTTTTCAGGAATGTCCTTGAAGGACGATAGTCCTTTTCAGGAATGTCCTTGAAGGACGATAGTCCTTTTCAGGAATGTCCTTGAAGGACCGAAAGTCCTTTTCAGGAATATCCTTGAAGGACGATAGTCCTTTTCAGGAATATCCTTGAAGGACGAACAGTCCTTTTCAGAATGTCCTTTAAGGAGAATCAGTCCTTTCTCAGGAATATCCTTGAAGGACGATAGTCCTTTACAGGAATATCCTTGAAGGACGATAGTCCTTTTCAGAAATATCCTTGAAGGACAATAGTCCTTTTCAGGAATGTCCTTGAAGGACGATAGTACTTTTCAGAAATATCCTTGAAGGACAATAGTCCTTTTCAGGAATATGCCTTGAAGGACGATAGTCCTTTTCAGGAATGTCCTTGAAGGACGATAGTCCTTTTCAGGAATGTCCTTGAAGGACGATAGTCCTTTTCAGGAATGTCCTTGAAGGACGATAGTCCTTTTTCAGGAATGTCCTTGAAGGACGATAGTCCTTTTCAGTAATGTCCTTGAAGGACGATAGTCCTTTTCAGGAATATCCTGTGAAGGACGACAGTCCTTTTCAGGATATCCTTGAAGGACGATAGTCCTTTTTCAGGAATATCCCTGAAGGGACGATATAGTCCTTTTCAGGAATATCCGTAAAGGATGATAGTCCTTTTCAGGAATATCTTTTGAAGGACGATAGTCCTTTTCAGAAATATCCTTGAAGGACAATAGTCCTCTTTTCAGGAATGTCCTTGAAGGACGATAGTCCTTTTCAGGAATATCCTTAAGGACGATAGTCCCTTTTCAGGAATATCCTGGAAGAACGATAGTCCTTTTCAGGAATATCCTTGAAGGACAATAGTCCTTTTTCAGGAATATCCTTGAAAGGACGACAGTCCTTTTCAGTAATGTCCTTGAAGGACGATAGTC
>JAMBLF010001547.1:0-69946 GCA_030578115.1 Leucoptera coffeella
CCGGTAGAGTCATAGTTGTAAGACAACCAGTGCCACTTAATATATTTCGACGTTTAATGAATGCACTTCAACTTCGTGCAATAACTGTGCTTATATTGAATAAAAATCTTTTGACTTTGACTTTGATGTATTACTAGGGATTAAAATATCCTTAAAGGTTTGTACGTAATATTCCATATGAATGTAATGGCAAATCCAATAGTTATGATAAAAATGACAGAGGTGATATTATTTTCATAGGAATGGGCCCTAATGCAATACAAGGATAAGAACAAACTATATTAGGCACCCTTTTCTAATATACCACATTAATTAACCAACGAAATTATACTGAGGACCATTCCATGATAATTTTCATACCGTCATAACCCTCACAGAAGTCAAAAGATAAAGTTATCTTTGTGTAACTGTGGTTTTTTGCTTCGTCCTTTTCTGTCACATAAATGCGGTAGGAAAAATCATATTACTATGAAAAAGGCGAGCGCTGCAGAAATTTACAACCCTACTAATTAGGTCCATGATCATTTGTAACACTCGGAACTTTTTCATAGTTTATGTACGCTGCGGCTCAAAAAAGTTCAAGGGAAAACCGACTTTAGAGGTATGTAGGGCAAACGGGTTAATTTCTTTCAACATAATCTTTTTAATCTGAGCTAGGATTAAGGGAAGGGCGCGGTACATTCAGGGGCTAAGTCCTACAATTTACTTTAGCTTACACTGTACCTTAATCTAGGCATTTAACAATGACTAATCTTCGTACCTTTTGTATATACATAAATATATATGACCCAGGGAAATAGACGTGATTAGTTCTAAGCCAATAGCGTTATTAAAAGTACTATCAATAACAATCTTTATACTTTTATTTCTATTCTACAATAACGTTTTGAATTTCAAAGACAAGTTTTTTACTCGGTCAATTTCGTCATTACTTACGGGCTTGTGTATTAAATAAATATTGGTAATAACTTAACCACCAATCATACGATCACAGTTCTCGAAAAAAAATACAATTGATCAATCTATCTATCTATCAATAACGTAACCTTATGCTTAAAACGCCTAAAATATACTTAGACATGAATTTTTTATGTATTCTAAAAGTACGTTACATACAAAACAAAGTGATTCAAACTGTAACGTCCTATCAACCCAAAATTCAACACAAGCCTCGAACATACATACATATACGTAATAACACTAGCAAGCCAAATTCAATGTATCGCAGAGGGCTAGGCGAAAATACTAGCAGAGCACCACTCGGCAAACAGGCTATAAATTGGGAGATTTTTAAAAGCTTTTATCTCTCTGTTTTCTAGCAATGGGCGGGCGAAATCGTGCGTGAACTAAAATCTAGATAAACCCACACTCGCATAATGTACGGTGTTTGTGGCGTGTGAATTCATACTGCTACTGGGTTATGTTCGCCTAGTACTTTGCATTTGAACTATTTACTAAGTTTTGAAGAATAATTCTTTATATGACACGTTAATTTCGGTCTACCCTGCACCGAATAATGGTTTTGAAGTATACGTTATCCTAATTACCAATTTGGAGCTTATCTAGGACCTTGTATAATGGCATTTAGTTGCGTTTCTCAAATTTGTTATATATACAAAAATGGTTAGGTTAGTTTGTATTATTATGATGTGCATTTCGATATTTTGAACTAACAATTTTTTGTTAAAATATTACCAATGGATTGATCTTCTTTAATTTATAAAATGTACTCTACAAATTAAATAAAATACTTAACATCGGAAAGACTATTTTATCACGCGATTATATCCACCCTACAGGAAATATAGTCGTCACATGCAAACTGAATGTGAAATCGCGTATGAACAGAAAATCGAGATAAAAACAAAGGTGTTTGTTTGCGCAATGTGTTTGCATAATCGCACTGCGACAATTTATGTTTGCCTGGTAATTTTATTTTCATTTCAACGGTTTCTGAAATAGCTGCCTTTCTAGTTAACTAGATAAATGTTTGACATATAATCTCAAGTTATGGTTACAATATACTTTCTCATGCTAATGATACAATGAACAAAAATATTACCATACGATATAAAATATTATGATATTGACACATATAGACATACATTAATTCATGCCTTTACGTCCCCAAAGGCATAGGTAGAGACTATTGATCGTCACCTGGAACGATTCTGACAAATCTCTCTTGCTTCACTCACACCCATTAACCTTCTCATACATGCTCTTCTGTTCTGCACACTACGTACACCCGTCTTGAGAAGAATCTCATATATTTGATGTGTATAAGTTTTACGCGGCCTACCCCGTCAAACTCTATGTTCCAATTTTCCTTTATTGATTCCTTTTTTAACCCTCCTTTCATCAATCCGCTCAATAAAGAATATAATGTGTAAAATGTACTAAATTATTTATTTATTTATACAAGGGTTAAAAAGACCCTTCGATAGTAAAAAAACACACAGACTTTCCCGACTTTTACTTGCAGTGTTGTCAGAGGTATTAATCTCTATTGTGACTTTCTAGAAACTGTATTAGTTTTAATATTGGTCCATTCATGGGAATAACAGTAACTGACAGTCAGCAGCTTTTATCAATGATAGTATTATAAAAAAACACATATTACGTTCATTACTTTTATTACTATTAGATTTATTAAATTTTTAAAATTAAATAATGGTAATGACAACTTTTCCGGTGGATGTTTTTTGACTTTCAATAAGTGATTATATAATCCTCATATTGAATAAAAATCATTTCATTTACTTTTTGATGAAAAGTAGGTTCGGCGTGACCACGATCAGTTTACGCAATCGCGGAGGATACCTACGAATTTACGACTACCTGATTAATTGATAAACCGACCGACCATTTTGACGACCACCGTGATGCGATTGGTTAACTACCTTATCGCTAATCGTGTGGCCCCGGGATCTATTCCCGACGAAGGTAGAGTTAAGAACTACGCTTTGCTTCTGCTTTCCAGTCTGTTCCTTGATTATATATTCCATATATAAATTAATCCCTATATAACAAGTATGTATTAGTTGAATATACGTTGGCTTTTCTTCTTAACATAAGTCTTAAATGTACTTAGCAATTGGTGTTATAGTGTCCTACAATATTTAACTTAAAAAAACCCTTATTTCAGGCTCCGTCAACAGTCTGAGGTCGCTGAAAATCCACGTTCCCAAGGCTGTACTATCCGGTCAAGATGTGGAATTACTCTGCACATATGACCTGGAAGGTGCGCAGTTGTATTCCATCAGATGGTATCGGAATTTGGTGGAATTTTACCGCTATGTTCCCAAAGAAGCGCCGGCTACCAAGGTGTTTCCTGTTGCGGAAATCAAAGTTGATGTGAGTAAATTTTGAGAATTTCCTTTGTTGTGATATATACACCTAATCTATACTAATATTATAAAGCTGAAGAGTTTGTTTGTTTGTTGGTTTGAACGCGTTAATCTCAGGAACTACTGCTTCAAATTCAAAAATAATATAAAAAACAAATTAAAAGTACAGTGCATAATTATGTTTCATATAATGAAAATTACTGAAAAAATAAAAATGTGGCAAATTATTTGATGTTGCTTGTTATATATACTTTTTAAGGTACTAAGAACTTTGGAGACATTTATTATTATCTTATCCCTTATCCTGTGTAAAAACTAGCTTGGACGTAAAATGCTAACTAGCTGCCGTTCTGCCCGACATGTCGTAAGAGGCGATTAAGGGACTAGAGATGAATATAATCTATTGGGCGATGGGCTAGCAACCTGTCACCAATGTTCCATTATGACATAGCAACCTAATGTTCATGCTAAAAAAGTGACCTATGAAATATTAAATCTCCGCGGTTCTGTCCACCCCGAAAGGGATTCAAGGACGTGAATGTATGCATATTAGTATTCTCAGTTAGCTATAGCGTCAATTTTAATGTAGTTCGAGTACTTAATGCACAGCGGCTGTAGCCCAGTGGGTAAGAACTCGGACTTCGTATGAGAAAGGTCCTAGGTTAGAATCCCGACTCTGGCATGTACCAATGAATGAAATTTAAATATGTGTTTTTCATTTACGTACATAATTTACAGTCGCTAACGGTGAGGGAAAACATCTTGAGGAAACCTGCCTATCCCTCAGGATAGGTAATAGTCAGTGCCTATATACGGCGATACGGTTCACTACCTATCACGTTGGGTGCTGTCTATCTAGTGATACGCGGGCTACGAATGACCCATACCTAACATGCCTTTAAAAATTTCGGAGATGGGCATTCAAACCTCTGACTACCCCGCCATAATAAAAAAGGGAGTGTGTATACACAAGTCGTGAAGCGTATGTTATGTTACTTAATTCAAATACAGTCTCTATCGTTACTATTTGGAATATTAAAATAGATCAAAAGTGAACTATAATCATCATCATCAGCCTGTATCAATCCACTGTTGGACATAGGCATCCCCTAAATGACGCCACTTTTCCCTGTCAGTGGCCGTTCGCATCCATTCGATGCCGGCCAACCTGCGCAGGTCGTTCCCACCTTGCCGGTATATAGCTTCTCTTCCTACTTATACAGTCCATTGAATACACCCATAGTCCCTTTACCACCTTTCACAACATTTTGTTAAGCCAGGCAGCTAGTTAGCATTGTATAACGCGTTTTACTATCCCTAATATATATGAAGAAACAAAAACAAAACTCGCATACATAATATTCAATACAAAACTACCATTCTCATACAATAATCTAAACACAAAGTGTATGAAGGGCTAGTAACCCTTGAAATGCCTAAAAAGCCTGCGGAAACCACTTGGTAAGTGAATCGTATGTCAGTGGAGTTAGTGGCCGGGTGAAGGGCGTTATTAGAAAACATTATTCGAATAAACTGACGGCGGAATCTCGCTCGCTCTATTGGGAATTACGGTGTGGGTTGGTTCTACTAAATGAGTGAATATTTTATTAATGCTTGATTTTGGCACATTTTTCATCCATAGTTAGAGCCATAGAGACACAAAAAGTTATTATGAAGATAAAAATCCAGTGCCATTAAAATTTTACAAATATATTTAATTTTGTGGTTACATGTATGTCGCTTCAAAATCAATATTTTTAAATATATTCCTATTCAGGCTCTGTTTAGGGAATATTTTAATTCAGAATATAGTGTACAATCAGTTAGCGTTTCGGGGTAGTTAAAGATTTAAGTTATTACGATTTATTATTCAATACTAAATACATCCAATATTACTAGACCTTATATGTAGCTAGAGTTTTGAAGGTTAGAGCTTTCTATTGATTTTGTCGAACCAGTACCGCTACTGGCTGGCTACTTGACAGGCTACAGTGGCTCTAAAGGAGTAAATATACAATGACCTTACAAACTATCTTAGTAATTAACTACAATTTTTTTTTATAAAAATTAAAATAATATAAAATAACAAAATACATATTAACGAAATACACATATAGATACATACACATATTTATATAATATCTAAAGACAAACAAAACTGAAGAAACAAATGAATCCTAAAAAATATCTCCAAATCATTCTGATTCTGTTTCGTCCATGTGCGATTAAATAACCCTTATTTTATTATCCAATAGCAGAACCAAGCTCCCATCTAAGCAACCCTCTCACGCGCTGAGACCGAACTCGTACAGAGAACTGAGATACGCAATTTTCTTCGCAAATACCAGTAAATAAACACGCACGACCCATAGTCCCGCTTGTTTATAAAGGGAACTATTTCGGTAACCGAATAATAAAGGCATTCTATTCCCTTGGTTCAGTGGTTGTTTTTTTAACCCCTTTTGGGGCTTGATTTGATGGAATAAGATGCATTTACTATGATAGCAATAGAAGGTGGAAGTGAAGGTATTTTAGGCAATAGGCTAATTACGGATTAAGTTTTTAAGTCTATATTTTGATATGTCGGTAGAGATCTAAAAAGATAGGTAGATATTAAAAGGAATATAAATGCCAATAATTTTTTTTAAAATTTCGCTTATATTTCGGATTCTTTAACATCCTGATTATGAACATATGCATAAATTGAATAACAATGAAATCAAACATCTTTTAAAGGTCTTTGAGTGTTTGAGTGAGAGTCTTGAGGTTGTAGTTTGAGATTAGTATCCTGCGTGACATCCATAAGAGATATTAAAATTGCCAAAAAATTGCCAAGAAACAACCAGAGTCAGACAAATGTTTTGACTTTCAATGAATGTACTGTACTTGTACTTATATTGAATAAAAACATTTGACTTTGACTTTAAATAAAAATCAGAGACGAAACAATTATGTAATTATGCTTTGTTAAGTTATCAAATTAACATACTATGAATAAAAAATTTTTTAAATGACTTCAGTATAATAACGTATACACGTAAATATACATCGTTTGCTTAAAACAATAATTGTTTTTTATCTCATGAGGCTTAGGCAGTAATATCAGAAAGAACTTAGGATATTAAATAAAGAAAACAAAGGCATATCCTAATCTTTTTCGACGTAGCTCAGTTGTTTGGGGATTGATTCTGTATCAATCGGTATAAGGTTCAAATCCCGCTTGAGCATGTACCTATGGAAATGAATTTCTATGAACATTTTCGTAATAAATATACATTGACGAAATGCATTGAATACAATGGTGAGGGAAAACATTGTGAGAAAACCTACCTGTTCCCCGAACAGGTAATAGTTAGTGCTTGTAAATGACGACATGGCTAACCACCTGTCACATTAAGTACTGACTATCTGGTCAAAACGTGGGTTCTCGAGGTGGCCATAAAATTACTACTTTCGCAATTGCGGAGATGCACACCTGAACCTCTGACTACAAGGGTTAATGTTTGTAAACGCGTTTGTCATTTGTTGTCATATTCTTTTGACAGGTGGCATCATCAGACCAGAACAGAGTGGTGATAACTCAAGTTGACAAGTCGTTGACAGGAGACTACCAGTGCGAAGTGTCAGCGGATGCCCCACTATTCCATACGGATATAATGTCGTCTCAGATGGTCGTTGTTGGTAAGTAAAGGCTGTTTTACACACATACATTCATGTAATTTTATCCCTTTTGGGGTAAATAGAAGCTAGGAGATATTATAGCTAGGAGATATTATAGTGTCTCTAACACTATAATATCTCCTAAGTCAAGTTTTAGCTTGATTGAGGCTGTAGTAAAGTGTGTTTTATGATTGATGAAACTGCAGAGATGTGATAGGTATATGATTTGTAAATATAAGTATTGGCTACATATTCCTAATTTATTATTCATAGCATTTATAAATTAAATGCTCTAGTACCCAACAAATATTGAATATTAATACTAAATTATTTATGTTATGTTGAAATTTACTTGAAAATTAGAACACAATACTACACATACGAGGTCCTATAAATTAAAAGAAACAAAAGAACAAGTTCTATACACCACAACAAGGTTTAAAAGACATAGCTGTAAGTCCTAATGTCATTGCTAAAACCTAGGGCTTGTGCAGTCTGAATTTCAGGTCCTTTTTCAATTCCAGCTGAAATTGCTCTGTAAATTCCTCTTTGCCTGACTTAAAAAACAATTTAGTGTTTCCTACATTACTTAGGTGAGCTTAAAACTGTTCTCGCCTGAAAATTCTGTCTTTTCAGCTCTTAGAGAATCTTTTTTTAAGGTTAAAAAGAAGGCTTTATACCTAGTTGTGTTATAGTATTAAATTAGGATTTTGGGTAAGACAATAAAAGTGTTTTTAAGTAACATTGTTGTCAATGTTTCGATATGAGAAAAAAACATTAGATTTTTCATTCATTCATTCATCATCATTCATTCATGAGATCATTAGATTTGCTGTTAATTATATATTACTACTTCATTATCATTTTTATTATTTATAAGCCTTAACTTTATAACAAGGAGAGAATTTATGTTTATCTTTCTGTTCGTGTAGAGTGCATCGAAAATTAATGAAACAAATCGAGACCGTTAATATCACATTAACTAGCTACCTATCTTAATGCTATATCAAGCCAAGTAAGAGTCTATGGGTTAAGTAAATATGTTCGGGAAAAACAACCAGTAAACAACTATACAGGGTGGCACATTCAGAACGGTTAGTATAGGGAAGTCTGAAACTATAAGAGATACGAAGATTTGTTCTTAGGAACCATGTCACCGATTTTGATAAAAATAAAACTGCATTCATACTTTCTTTGAAAAAAAAAACTGTAACCAGGACGGGAATCAAACCCGGTTTCTTTGAAAAGATAAACTTGCCCTTTTCACTTTTTCTTTTTAAATATCTATGGTGTACATCTTAAGCTGTAAATGTCTCTATGAAACATGATGTCCAAAATGAATAAAATGCATTGTTTTTGGCATACTTTAATTTATCATAGTAGGTAGGTGTTCTAAGTGACCACCGTTGTTTTCAATACAATATTCAACACGTTTAGGTAACGACCTTACTATTAAATTTTGTATTTTTATGTAGTGAATTTGCCTTAAATTTGACTCTATTGCTACTTTTAGGTCTTCGATGGTGTCATAGCTTGTTTTGTAAAATTCATTCTTAACGTAACCCCACAAGACATTTTTAAATGTGTTTTAACTCGTTACTTTAAGTGGACTTTTCAATAGATTGTTGGTGTTTGATTACTGTAGATAACAAAACTTTCTAAAAGGATTAATGCAATGCTAATGCCACATGATATGGTGTATGTAACAAGTAGAGAGGTACATAACTACAAACAGTCATAGAGACAATTTTATATGTCTGAACTTGTTGGATATTGTAACGGTGTATGTAAACTATGACTACTATGATAAACTAAAGTTTACCAAAATAATGCATTTTATTCATTTTGGACATCATGTTTCATAGAGACATTTACAGCTTAAGATGTACACCATAGATATTTAAAAAGAAAAAGTGAAAAGGGCAAGTTTATCTTTTCAAAGAAACCGGGTTTGATTCCCGTCCTGGTTACAGTTTTTTTTTTCAAAGAAAGTATGAATGCAGTTTTATTTTTATCAAAATCGGTGACATGGTTCCTAAGAACAAATCTTCGTATCTCTTATAGTTTCAGAAATGAAATGAAATGAAAAGAAAATCTTTAGAAAATGAAATGAAAATCTTTTTATTCAATATAAGGATCATAAAATCACTTATTGAAAGTCAAAAAAAAAAAACATTTTTTATAAAAAAACATGTCATTAATATACACTAGTTATTAAAATAAATCAAATTAAAATAATAAAACTAATGGCACTTCGTAAAGAAAAATCTCTGCAGAGAAGAAGTGCCAAGAAACTCTGCAGACAATGTGTACATTAAACTTAATAATAATTCATTAGAACATGATCAAAGCTTCACATTCAACAAATAGTGTTTAACAACAAACTTAAGGGAGTCCCAATAAGAACTGGAACGGGAAGCCATGACCACGCAAAAATGAAACGTCACATAACATCATTTATAAAGTCTTTCACTTTGTAGTAGCCCTTCTCGATCAACGTCGCTTTAGTGCAAACTTTAAATTTATCTAGAGGTAAGGACTTTATAGACTCTGGCAGTTTGTTATACATTTTTATGCCCAGGCCCATAAACGAATCGTTTATTCTTAGTCTAGAGTCTTTTTAGTCTAGAGCCACTATAATACAATTTATTTTTATTACGTGTGTTACAATTATGCATGTCTCTTACAAGCTTGTAATCATTTATATTTTTTTTAACATAGACCAAGTTATCATATATATATATTGAGAAGCCACAGTCAGTATATTTATTGTCTTAAACACATTTCTTACAGACTCACGAGGGCCCATACGGTAGATCGAGCGAATGGCTCTCTTCTGCAGCACAAATACTGAATTAATATCGGCAGAATTGCCCCGCAAAAAAAGCCCGTATGACATGACGCTATGAAAGTAACTAAAATACACAAGTCTCGCTGTGTCCACGTCAGTCAGGTGTCTAATTTTTTTTACCGCGTAGGCAGCAGAACTTAGCCTCTTCGCTAGACCACCAATGTGCCCCCCGAACTGTAATTTTGAGTCTATTGTGATACCCAGGAAGGCTGTGGACTCAGCAATATCCAATGCCACACTATTGATTACAATGTTAGTACTGGAATTTCTAACATTGGGCAATGTAAATCTCACACATTTCGTTTTATTAGAATTAAAAGCAAGATTATTTACTCTAAACCAGTGCTCCACAAGCAGCAATTTAGCTTATATCTAATGCTATTTTCTTCGGTTGGCAACCATGTCGAATACGGTAAAGTACACAAAATTAACCTGTATTTTATGTTTGTCAATAAGTTATTAATTGATTTAATAAGTTTAAATTTATTCATATTACCGCGCCTACCACATAAAATGATTATTGTTTTGTGCCAATCACTTTTGTTTTTATTGATATTGGCAATAAGTTGAGGCAAAGATGCCCCTGGGTAACAACAATTCTCTATTTGCTCATCCATAATGCCCCTCAAGTACCTTCCTACACCTCTACCTATTTCGTCACTATAGATTACTATACCTCCCTGTCCACTAAGGCTGACCTCCTCACACCCTTTAACCTCTGTGACTGAGCAGTCCACAAGTGTCTCAGTCACAGGCTGTGTACAAACATCTCCTTTCGCATCATTCAAGTGGCCACCACACATACATCCATCTTGGACCAACTCATTAAAGGCAATGGCATTTGATGCACTCAGTGAAAGTAATTTGTCCATTGCCTGAATGTGTTCTCCTATTTCTGTCTGTGCAATCTCATATTTATAATTTATTGTGACAAGAGAATTTTGCAGGTCATCTATTTTATCATTCAAGAGTTGACACTGGACCCTATAATCTTGAATTGATGATTGAAATTTGTTCTTATAGACTTTCCCATACTGACCGTTTTGAATGCGCCATACTGTATATATATAAAGGTTACTAAGTATTCTTATCTCTTCTATTTTATAAATTAGCTAGATTAATATATAATAATTTGATAAATTATTATATATTAGTCTAATTTGATTTATTTTAAGAAGAAGTTTATGTTAATGACATATTCTTTATAAAAAATTGATTTTATGACCCTTATGAGGAATAAAAAGATTTTCATTTCATTTCTTCATATAACAACATTATGTTCTATATAAACGGTCTTTTATACAATAACAATGAATAATTTGTGTGTGATTGATTTAAAGTTTAAGTGAAGTTATTTTAATTTACGTACACAACTTACAGTCGCTAACAGTGAGGGAAAACATCGTTAGGACATATGTATATCCCTTACGTTAGGCCAGTGCTTATATACGATGATACCTATCAATTTAGGTGCTGTATGTCAAATAAAACACGGGCTTTGAAGGCCTCATACCAAACATAATTCCGAAATTTCGGAGTTGTTCACTCGAGCTACTGACTAACCCACCACCATTAAAAAGGGAGTGCATACTACGGTGAGGGAAAACATCGTGAGGAAACCTACGAGTTCCCTGAACAGTTAGTTAGTGCTTATAAATGGCGACATGGCTTACTACCTCTCACATTGAGTACTGACTCTCTGGTCAACACGTGGGTTCGAGGTGTCCATAGAATTTCTAACTTCGCAATTGCCGCGATGAACACCAGAACCTCTGACTATCCCCGCAAGGGTTAATAGTCGTGAATGCGTTTGTCTTTTTGTTTTATCATAAACAATTTGTGAAGCGCATGTATGTATGTATAAAATAACATATGTATGTATCATCTTCGCGTCACATACACGATTCCTGTATTACATACAACCTTATGTGTATTACCGATATGCGTATTACATACAATCTTATGTGTATTACCGATATGTGTATTACATACAACCTTTGAATGCCATAGAGCCTCCGCTGCTGAGCCCCAACGTGACTTCCGACCGGATGTCGTACGTGGGAGGGGATCGCATTCGCGCCAACTGCACCTCGGCACCTTCATTTCCGGCGGCAAACGTCACCTGGTACGTCAACGAACAGATGGTGAGTGACTATTAGGAGACTATTTCATAGGTTGGGGCAAAGGTTAGATGGGAAAGTAAATTTTAAGTCAAGAAAAAGCTTATTTGGGGAAAAAAATGCAAATAGAGTTGCGATATATGAAAGTTGATCACGACATTGATGATAAAGATCTTTTTAATGATATACTGAGAAAAATAAGGAATGCTATACACGAAATTTGCTAGTATCGGTTTGTTAAAATAATTGTAATTTTTACCACTGTTTAACGTTCGTTTTTACACCATTCGTTAAAAAAACTATGTCAGTTCGCAAATCCGTTAGTCAATTCAATAAATTGTGAGATCTATTCTCGCTTGCTATTTTTGCCACTTATCTAAGTGTCTAAAACAGCCGAGTGTATATGAGGAGGTGTATGAGTGTCAATGAAGCGAAAGTGGTTTGTCAGGGTCGGGAGAGATGCGGATCTGTGATCTATACAGGGAATCAGGCGTGATGTATATGTATATATTCACGTCTCTTTTTGTCTAGAAGTCTTGTTGCATCTAAAAACGTTAATTTTTTTTATATAAGTAAAAATACCAATCATATATTATGTATGTATACTTTTAAGGTGGCATTTAAATTCGACGTAGCTCAGTTGTTTGGGGCTTGTCTTAGTATCAGTGGGTACAGGATTCAAATCCCGCTTGCGTATGTACCAATGGAAATGTAGTTTAATGAATTTCTATGTACATTTTCGTAATAAAAACACATTTACGAAATGCATCGAATTATACGGTGAGGGAAAACATCGTGAGGAAACCTACCTGTTCGTCGAACAGGTAATAGTTAGTGCTTGTAAATGGCGACATGGCTGACCACCTGTCACATTGAGTACTGACTATCTGGTTAACACGTGGGTTCGAGGTGTCAATAGAATTACTACCTTTGCAATTGCGGAGATGGACACCTGAACCTCTGACTACCCCGCAAGGGTTAATAGTCGTGAATGCGTTTGTTTTTTGTTTTATATGTAATAATACCAATCATATACTATGTATGTATACCTTTTAGGTGCCAGGCTTCACAGCGAACCACGTGCTTAACTTCAGCAACGGCTACGCATCCAGTCAAGCCACTTTGGAGCTGGAAGCAGCGGCCCTCTCGCCCGTGCCTACTCTTATGATAAGGTAAACGTAAAATAAAAACACACACATTTACGAGATGCATCGAATTATCATCATCATCAGCCTGTACTAATCCACTGTTGGACATAGGCCTCCCCCAAATGACGCCACTTCTCCCTGTCAGTGGCCGTTCGCATCCATTCGATGTCGCCAACCTGCGCAGGTTGTCTTCCCACCTTGCCGGGAAATTATATTATTAATTAATATCGAAGTATACGGTGAGGGAAATTATCGTGAGGAAACCTATATGTACGCCGAACAGGTAATAGTTAGTGCTTGTAAATGGCGACATGGCTTACCAACTGTCACATTGAGTACTAACTATGTAGTCAACACGTGGGTTTGAGGTGTCCATAGAATTACTACCTTCGCAATTGCAGGGATGGAAACCTGGGTCTCTGACTACCCCGTAAGGGTTAATGGTCGTGAACGCGTTTGTCTTTGTAACCGTATCTCGTGATAGTGTAAACACTATAATAATAATAATGTTGATGGACAATATTTAACCAATTGAACTAGCCCCTTGCTAAGTACATTAAGGCCTAGTGTTAAAAGTACTGGTAAATGTATATTTAAGAAATACAAATATACTTATTATACATGGATAAATACGTATAAGAGTGTAGCATATATAGTCAACGACCAGACAGGAAAGCAGAAGAAATGCGTAGTTCTTAACTTTGCCTCCACCGGGAATCTTCGGGAGCTCACGATCAGCGTTCAGGTGGTTAACCAATCGCGCCACGGAGGTCTTTATCATCACGTGGTAGTCTGTGTATATAGTATAAGTGTAAAAACTCAGTCATTGAGACCTTGACTCTGAATTTGGTTCGCTCGACCAGCTGAACAGGTGGCAATGGAAATAAAGATTTTGGATGTTCTATCGCGTGGCGTAACTGCGGATGTGTCTTCGAATAGTGTCAGTGTAGTGTGTCGTGCTATGAATTACCAAAAATTTGTGAGGGTAGACAGACATTAGCTGAGACGCTAGTCTTCCCGCGACCACGGCCTATGCAACTGGGTCGAAACGTCGGGCAAAATAAAGGTAATCAGATATCTTTATTAATTTATCGTGATATGACCCGGCCTCACATAGTAAAGAAAATGAGTATAAATCGCGAGTGTTTAAAAATAATTAAGATAATATCTCCTAGGTCAGTTTTTAGTATGAATAGTGGTGTTGTGATAACAGGTAGCTAGCTCATCGTTTAATAAATTTGATTTACACTTATTCGATACGAGGCAGTGAGTTACCATTCTTTTTACGTCCCAGCTAGCACAGAAGATTCATAAAGTAATGAAAATCATAGAACCAATGTATTAGAAGACCTAATAAAGAGCTTGTTTTGATGGTTTGAACATGTTATGCGGATGAATGATTGTAGATTAACAAAAGGAATATATGTGAGTGAAGTGGAAGGGCGGTTACGTGCGGCCAACCCAATAAGACATATTACAGTTAGATAGACGCCATATTGAAAAAGGGTGACGTTAAGAGTACCTATAACCGCTGAGTGTGTATGAGAAGGTGTATAATCAATGAAGCGAAAGTAGTCTGTCAGGATCGGGACAAATGGGGATCCGTGACCTCTCTCTACCCTTCAACAGGGAATCCGGCGTGATATGTATGTATGTACTTAATAAAGTATTAAAAAATGAGGCAACGTTACAACCTACTCCCTGAATATAATACCCCTTACCAATAACTTGATTCGTTGGCGAGTAGCCAGGTTTTGAGAGGACCTGTTCTGGACATGTGCGGAGCCCCAATAAGTTAGGGGCTCTTGTCACTTGGGCTAAGGGACCTAAGGGGCTATTGATACCTGAGTGAAAATAAGTCAGGTTTAAGTATCTACGGACTTAAGAGTTTGTAGTAATATAAGTTACTAGGTCTGACATGTTGCATTAATGCATCTCTTTTAGTTATAATTTATTATAGTCAGTTAGTAAAAGATTAAAAATAATACATATATTATGTATAATGATAACATACTCTATTCCCCTTATGGCATAGTGAAGCTTATACTCCACTCTAACGGTTATAGTCACCCCTAACGATTATGTGCCAGCCGGTAAATCTGTAAATTTTACCTGTGTCAGTTAATCGGTTTCTCAAGATGTTTTCCCTCAATGTACTTGGTGCATTTGTGGATTAATAATTATTGAATACGTAATGAAGTAATGTTTAAACTCTGTACCCACTGATACAGAGTCAAGCCCAACTACTGAGCTATACCAAAAATTGAATACTTCACTTCATTGTTTACTGTAAGTAAACGAAAAAGACAAACGCGTTCACGACCATTAACCCTTGCGGTAGTCAGAAATTCAGATTTCCATCTCCACAACTGCGAAGGTAGTGATTCTATGGACACCTCGAACCCACGTGTTGACGAGATAGTCAGTACTCAATGAGACAGGTAAGCCATGTCGGCATTTACAAGCACTGACTTACCTGTTCGGGGACCGGGTAGTTTTCCTCACGATGTTTTCCCTCACCGTATAATTCGATGCATTTCGTAACTGTACTTTTTCTCTAAGTACTCTGTATTATACATATATATATATATATATATATATATATATATATATTATACTATAGTTACTTTGCATTTCTTCTCTACAGGATTTTGCTTTATGAAATGCCAATACTTACAATTAGATTTATTTTATTTATTTAAGATTAACTAATTTTAATGACATCTTTTCCTGTGGAAATGATTTTTTTTTATAATCCTCATGTTGATAAAAAAGCAATACAATTCCTTTTATTTCATATATATATTGAAACACTGGTTTGTTACAGATGTGAAGCCTACGTGTTTGACGTGTGGAGGTCGTCCAGTAACACTCTGGTGCTAACCGAGAAAAGTGCCAACCCCGCCTCCGCATTGGGGAGGAGTTTGACAGGTGAGATGATTTGAGTTCGGCCACCGAATGAGATATCGGATTTCGTTACATATGTACATACATCACATCTGATTTCTTGTAATGAGAAATCGGTCTTTCTTACATGCGTACATATATATACATGCTTGATTCCCTGTAGAGGGGTAGGGTGAGATTACGGATCACCATCTGTCCCGATCCTGAGAAACTACTTTCGCTTCATTGAAACTCTTAAAGTTACTCATACACACTGGGAGGATATACACCTAACCTACAATGCCATCCTACATATATTTTTACGTCCTTTAATCCCTTTCGGGGTGGATAGAACCGTGGCGACACGATTATGTTTATTAAGCATGAATATTGGGATTGTAATGTTTAGAAATATTGGTAACTGGTTGCTAGCCCATCGCCTAATAGCTTCCATTACCCATAAATCCTTAGTCACTTCCTAAAACTTTCCAATAAAAACAGCAGCTAGTTAGCATTCTTTTTACGTCCTTAAAATGTGACGTCTATAAAAACGAATAGGTTATCATAATGGTGTCAAAGTTCTATAAAAACTATAATAATTATTATTTTATTCGCAGGTGGCGCCACCGATCCAAATTTGTCTTCGTTAATAATAATATTATTCCAATTCGTAGTAATAGTTTCGTTGCAAAAATACTGCGAGTATTCCGTGAGATAGCTTAAAGTTTTGTTCAACTATAAGTTATAGGATTATAAGGTATATACATAGTGAGGCTTTAGTTCTAATTAAAAATGTTTAGTTTTGTAACTATTTATAGGTGTTTTAGTTATACTACTTTATTTATTGTGTACAATTGATTTTTGATTGACTGTAATTTTGTTCCAATTTTTCGCGTTAAAAATAAATAGTATTTTATTTGATTTTCTAAGAAATGTTTTGATTTACAAGCTTTTTAATTTTTTTTCCATAAAGGAGCTCGTATTTTAATTGTTATTTTTTATTACAATAATGAATAAGTCAACATTTTCAATAAATTATACAATTTTATTTAACAGTTCCATTAAAAATTTCTTCACTTCACTGTTATTAAATTATTATCCTCATTTGTTTGGTATTTGATAAATAATTTACGAACGCTGTTATGAATAAAATACTTTTGGACGAATAATTATAACCTATGTGAATACTAATCTACTATTTGGAATTACTGGCTATACTATTGTGAAACAATACTCTGACAAACTTACTTTTACTTATGTTCAACAATAGTTTCCTTTAAAATGCAGTTAGAGGCTTAAGTTACGTCACTGATTAAGTCTTATAGAACTTAAAACCTAGGTTTTACGAACGAACTGGAACTAACGTGAGAGGTAGTTAGTTCAAACGAATGATTAGTAGACTTCCTCCTTCCTCCTTCCTCATTATAATATCATTTATAGAAACTGTGGACTATTCGGTCACCCATCAAGAGTTTGATTGTGATTAACGCAGCTTAACTTCTGTATTTAATGAGTGTGTATTTGTGTACGGCTGGGTACTTTTAATGCTAATACATACTGTAGAGGGTTAGGCAGAGATCAAGGAACTCCATCTGTCCCGATCCTGACAAATCGTTTAATTTACAGTCATTCGCCTCCTCATTTTCATTCGGCAGTTATAAGTAGTTCTAAAGTTATCCTTTAATATGGCGACTATTTGACTGTCATATGTCTTATTGGGCCGGCCCCTACGTAACCGCTCTTCCACTTAACCCACAATTATTCTTTGTCAATCTACTATCATTCATCCGCTTAACATGTTCAAACCATCGAAGCAATTTTACCATGAAAATAAGCAGGAAAATTATATTAAGTAGGTTTGTTACAGTATTGTTTCCACTTTAGTAGTAAAGTCAATATTGAGGAATTATAGTTATGTGAATTAATAATATGTACAGGGGATTGAGGATAGTAATAAGATAGCGTAATTTATATAGCTAGAAAATACGAGTATAGCATAAATATTGACAACATATAACTATTTCTATTTACGGTTACTTTATTTTGAATTTTATAAACTAAAAGCTCTTTTAGTTAATCTAATGAATATGAATTATTCTAAAAATTATCCAAATAATTGAAACTTTTATATTACCGTAAGCAAATGTGGATAAATTACTCAAATTACAATTTATGTATGAATAAAAAACCATATAATTATGTAATAGAATAAAATAAAATCCGATTTTTTATTTTTTATTTAGATGTTCGTTAACCAAAAAGACAAACAAAAAACAAACCCGATCACGACCATTAACCCTTGCGGGGTATTCAGAGGTTCAGGCAATTGCGAAGGTAGTAATTCTATGGTCACCACGAACCCACGTGTTGACCAGATTATTAGTACACAATGTGACAGGTGGCAAGCCATGTCGCATTTTACAAGCACTAACTATTACCTGTTCGGGGAACAGGTAAGTTCCCTTCATTAATTTTCCTTTTATTAAAACTTTATCTACTACAACAGGCTATATATTTTATTCTTTAAGTAGCACATACCTAACATGCCTTTGAAATTACGGAGATGGGCAGTCAAGCTTCCACTAAATACATACATACACACACAACACGCCTGATTCCCTGTAGAAGGGAGACAGAGATTACAGATCCCCATTTGTCCCGCTCCTGACAGACCACTTTCGCTTAATTGACACTCATACGTCTACTCATACACACTCGTCGATTATAGCTTCCACTAAACCGCCTCAATAAAAAAGGGGGTGTGCAAACACAAATGTGAAGCGTATGTTATGTTATACATATATACACATCACGCCCGTCTTCCTGTAGAGGGGTAGGCAGAGATCACGGATCCTGGACACTTACGCTTCATTGACACTCATACACCTCCTCATACACACTCGGTGGTTATAGCTACTTCTAAAGTCATCCTTTTAAATGTTATATTATGTGTTGTAGAACTTTTCATTTTGCTTAAACGGGAATAACAGTGAATGTGTATGTGAGGTTAGTGAAAATAGTATTGTGTCCTCATTAATAAACACTATTATTCAATGTAATACCTTTCATGGAATCGCACTTTATTGCTTATGTAATCATTTCATTAATACCTTAATAAGCTTGTGAATGAAATATTTCACCTAATGGTATAAAATTGTACTTTCATTTCAATATGCATATTTACATACACATCATCCCCGTTCGTCTCCAAAGGGGTAGACAGAGTTCATGGATGCCCAAGCAAGATAATTCTGGCAAATAATTTTCGCTTTATTGACATTCATATACCTCCTTATACATTATAGAATTCGACTTAGCTCAGTTGTTTGGGGCTTGACTCTGTATCGAGAGTACAGGGTCCAAATCCCACTTGAGCATGTACCAATGGCAATGAAATTTAATGAATTTCTATGTACATTTTCGTAATAAAAATACATTTACGTAATGCGTCAAATACTACGGTGAGTGAAAAACACCGTGAGGAAACCTATCTGTTCCCAGAACAGGTAATAGTTAGTGCTTGTAAATGGCGACATGGCTTACCACCTGTCACATTGAGTACTAACTATCTGGTTAACATGTGGGTTCGAGGTGGCCATAGAATTACTACCTTCGCAATTGCGGAGATAGATGGACACCTGAACCTCTGATTACCCCGCAAGGGTTAATGGTCGTGAACGCGTACGTACTTACATTACGGTGGTTATAGATACCTACTTCTTAAGTAACTGTTCTGATAATCATATGTTTACTCGCTATAATTCATAAGTTTCAACAGAATTTATGACTAAGAAGAATCATTTATATATGTATCTAGTTGTACGAAACTATTTAAGAAATAAAGGAAGAATGGTGATGGCAAAGCTCCAATAAATTCAAATAAAATCTTCTGAAATTCGTTTCTTAACGTTATTTAAAAGCATTTTATATATGAAATTATTCCTGTGATGAAATACAACATTATTGATTTATTAATATAAATTTATTACAGGCTTTAACTAACTTGATAACCAGTTGTCTATTACTTGAATAGTTAACGTAACGAGAATTTGTCTTAGACATGTTAAATCTAATTGTAAATCTATGAACAGTAACTTGTGGTTGTAAAGAATAGTCTAGCAAATACATGCATTGGTAAAATGTTATTAATTGAAATAAACAAACTGTAAATATTAATTTTGTTTTATTTAAACATTGTGAGGAAACCTACCTATACCTTGGAACAGGTATTCGCCAGGGCTTGTAAATGGCGACATGATTAACACATGTCACATTGAGTAACTACTAAATATCTTGTGGACAGCAATTGAATCACTCACTTTGCGATTGCGGAGAAGGAGATGTGAAGCTCTGACTATTATTTAAGGTTTAATGATCGGTGAATGTGGTTGTTTTGTTTAAGTGTCCCATGTTAATCTGAATGTCATGTCATGTTAATTTGATCTGAAGACAAATATATGTATAGTGGTAACTATCTTAAGGAACTATCTCCATTGATGTAATAGTCAATCAATCAATCAGCCTATGTCAGTTCACTGCTGCACGTAGGCCTCTCCAAGAGTTCACCATAAAACACGATCACTCTTGGCCCTCAGCAAACCACTACCAGCGACCTTTTTCAGGTCACCAGTCCACCTAGCAGGGGGCGTCCTATACTACGTTTACCGAGATAACAATACATTACATATTGAATACATACAAATTATATAAGGTCTAATTTCACACTCAATGTATAGATATATCATGTTTCTTTCCTTATACATACGTTCCTGTCGAAGATCTCCTTTTTTCTTAAATCCCTTTTCCTTAATTACACCTGTTTCATACTATGCAGAATTAGTTCCTTTAAATTTTATCTACATTAATCGCGTCTACTTTGTATGCCTTAACAACATCTAATGTTATTTCCTTTTTCAATCATCTTAAAACCTTCCTTTACTACATTCAATGTACCTTTAATCCCTTTTAGGTTGGACAGAACCTTGGTGAGATACTTAAGTCTCATAGGTTACTTTTTAGCGTAAATATCGGGGTTGTGATATCACGTGTGAAATACATAATAATAATTAAGGACACTATAACACCAATTGAACTAGCCTCTTGATAAGTTCATTTCAGACATGTGTTAAGAGTACTAGTCAACGTATATTTAAGAAATATATACTTATTATACATATATAAATACATATATAGTCTATATTATCAACAACCAGACTGGAAAGCTGAAGAAAAGCATAGTTCTTAACACTGCCTCTAATCGTCTATGGTTTGTCAATAAAGTCAGCAGTTCAGTGAAAGTTGGAAATACTAATTTTCGGCAGAATATTTAGTCAATTGTGATGCCAAACTGGCTAAATACGTTCGCTTTGGGATAAGATTTGGATCCTCAACTGGAACGAACCGAAGAACAAAGAAGAGAAGAATTAGAGCTTCAACCTCGTTCAACCATGGCGACAGAATAACAACAAGTGCAAATGTCAGGGCATCAGTGTTTGTACTTTCGCCGACATAACCTTAGTTGTGAATGGCATATTAAAGAATTTAAAAAAAATTAATGACAGGTTGGTAGCCCATAGCTCATTTCTCATCTGCTTACAAAATTCCAGGAAGAACGGCAGCTAGTTAGCTTCCTTAACGCCCCAGCTAACTCGGATTTAACCTACCATAAGTTAAACAAAAGGTAAGCTAACCCATTTGCGTTTGGCAAACGATTTATTTATTATTTATTTTGCCGCTCATGAATAGAAAAACGCTGCGTCCGACCGATAATAACTCATTGATTGTTTAGCCTGCGGCGGATTTTTCTCACGTTGCGGACAAAGGGCGTGTTCCTATTGAATTTTGGAAAAAAATAGGACCCCAGGTGTGCTTGGCAGGACAGAAAAAGATACATACATTCATGTTGTTTAACTTCTTTCGGGGAGGACTGAAGCTTGGAGATTATATCGATGGCAGCAAAGTGTATAAAGACATTTACAAAAACGCAATTTTCCAGGGGAGCGAAAAACCTGAAAAAATTGAATATTTTCTAAACTATACATACAATGTTTATGAAATATTCAGGAATGGTATTTAATATTAGTATTTATCAAATTTTATTGAAAAGTAATAATACTAGTTGCTATTTATAATATATTATACTGGGATTCTGTTATCATATGGAATATTATTGACAGGTTGCTAGCATGTCGTCCAACAGATTCCTTGAATCCTACGACATGCCGGGATGAACGGCAGCTAGTTAGCATTCTTTTTATGTCATAGACTAACATGGACCTTGTTAAGAAAGAATCCTAAGGGTAAAGTTTTAGTTAAACATACGAATATCACGTGTAAATAGGAGCCAATTTATGAACTAAGTTACGAGATAGGAAGCTATGGGTAAGACGCTAGTAAGCGTAGAGTATCTATTTTGAGGAGACTGAATTTTGGAGACAAACTTGTATATGTCACTTTTATGAGGTATAATTACTTTGCATAATTGTTAGGTTTGTGATAACATTACAAGGAAGGTTTGTAACAGATTACTAGGTGATTTACAAATAAATTACATTAACTTTAGTCGACTGGTCTACTTTTACGACATACCGATTCATAAGACAGCTAGTGAGCATTCTTTTTATGTCCTAAATAAAAAGATAAAATTTTGATTAAATGTCAATGTTACGAAATTCGTTTACATGAATTCAATATTTCCAAAAGGACGCATCATACTGTATTTAATTGTGCAAAATGCACTTTAAGAAATTATCCGTTCATTTGAGTTCAATATTACGATATCTACGCAATAAAATGCGATGAATTTATGCCAAGAAGTTCTATTTTCAATGATTAAGTGCATAACCTTAGGAACCTAAGTAACTCTTTCTAAATTAGATTAGATAGTATTTCTACGTGGTTCCTATCTGAGAGAGATTTATCGTCGATTGGAGAGTTACTGGCTGAGACCCCGCCCATTTTTATTTCGTGGAAGCGTTGATTAAAATAGAAAAAGCGTAAGTAGGATAAATAAAGAGATTTGTATCGTTCATTTTATACAAATAGAACCTTTCGCGGTGGATAGAATTCGACATGTTTAAGGTATATCTCTTTGGTCATCTATGATGGTATATATGATAAAATATTTGTGACATTTTATCCCAAATCCCTTAGTTGCCTTTTTTGACATGCCGGAAAGATGGGCAGTAAGTTAGCTTACTATTATTAAATATGGGACGGACCTTCTTTGTATCCCTTTGTCATACTATTGCAATTATGTTGGTAAACATGGGATGGAATGTTTGTAACAAATGCAAGTTTATTGCCTAGTGGTTTTAATCAACCCGTGTAGTCACTTACTACGACAATCCACCGAAAAGAAAGAATTACTAATAAACAACTAGAGTATTAAAAGGTACTGGTAAATAATTTTAATATCAATTTTTGAGTGTACTAACACCATTTAATTTAAAAAGTAAAAAGAGTATACTTTACGTAAATCTACGTTAAAAACCAAATTAATGTGTATCGCTCAATCACAGTCTTTGTTTAGGGTAGGGTAGATAAAATACTTTAAAAATGCTATCCGTGCCATCTGGGGCGTAAATAAAATGCTAACTAGCTACCATTTTATTGAAAACATCGTGAAGAAACCTACCTGTTCCCCGAACAGCTAATAGTTAGTGCTTGTAAATGGCGACATCACGTATCACCTGTTACATTGAACACTGACTATCTGGTGAACACGTGGGTTCGAGGAGGCCATAAATTAACCTTCGCAACTGCGGAGATGAACACCTGAACTTCTGACTACCCCGCAAGAGTTAATGGTCGTGAACGCGTTTATCTTTTAGCTACCATGATTGCCGGTTTATCGTAGAAGGCGACTAAAGCCTAGAGATCAATCGAATTATTGGTTAGCAAAATGTTATTCATGTAATATAATGATGTCACTTTTGAATTTACCAATAAATTGTTGTAAATTAGTTATGTATGTTTGTCAGTGTGTATGAGTGTCTGAGAAGCGAAAGTGGTTTATCAGGATCGGGACAGATGGGTATCCGTGATTTTGGCCTACCCCTGTACAGGTATGTATTTAAAATGTTTTTTTCTAACATATGAGAGATTCACTTAAAATAGGATTGATTGACGGTTAATATGACATATTAACCGTCATTCAATCCTATTTTAAGTGAATCTTTTTGTGTGAATTGTGTAACTTAGAAAAGGTTAATACATATATGTAATCAAGGAACATAATAAGATCTTACTCGCTCTTGACTACAACTGTTTAATTTTACTTAGTATTTTAAGCAGTCTGTTTTAATGTGTCTCGTAGGACACAAAAAAACAGAAAGAGAAGAGACTAAAAATACGTTTTAGGGTTTTAATTACGTAATAAATATCGTGCTTTGAAATATATGATTGTGTTCATTAATTTCATTTTTTATTTGATACAAAACCAGGGTTTCGAATAAACATACACATTTTATATTTACGGTTGGCAGATTTCTGTAAATAAATGAAAGTTGGTGTTAATCTATTATAATATAACTAGTGACCCGCTCCGGCTTCGCACGGGTATAAAATATATAGTCTGGTTATTCCTCTACTTAATGCATGTAATTATACATATACACCTTTCTCTTCAATCACTCTATCTATTCAAAAAAACCGCTTAAAAATCCGTTGTGTAGTTTCAAAGATTTAAGCATACAAAGGGACATAGCGTCAGAGAAAGCGACTTTGTGTTATACTATGTAGTGATATTTAATATATATTCGGTATAACTCAGTCGTTAAGGTTCGACTCTGTATCAGTAGTAGATACAGCGT
Source organism: Leucoptera coffeella (assembly GCA_030578115.1). NCBI lineage: Eukaryota > Metazoa > Arthropoda > Insecta > Lepidoptera > Lyonetiidae > Leucoptera > Leucoptera coffeella. The sequence goes on from JAMBLF010001547.1 coordinate 24,829, forward strand.
TCTTAGCCCGAAGCATGTATTAAAGAAAATAATAAATTATAAATATTGTAAAAATAAATATTACGGTGAGATAACAATCTCCATACTGTGTGAACGTGTTCTTAACATTCAAAAGATCTGTTGCTAAAATATCAATAAAGGGACATAAATGTATTAACAAGTAATATAGGCGAATAGGTAATGTCCGACAGGGACAAAGTTATAGTGTTTGTAAATGGCGTCACGGCTTACCATTTATGCATTTAATATAATATACCTATACATATCCCTCAAATAAAGTAATTCAATATGTCCATGAGCGTATTTGTTTTATTGCGCCCCATTTATCTTCTTCGCAGTTGTATGTTGGCATGGTGACAATTCTAAGATATGCTTGGCTCTTAACGGTTCTAGGCGAAATGAAATTTGAAACAATGTAATGTAGTATTGGGTTAGCATATGATTTGTTGTTGTTATACACATTTATATAAGAGCTATAATTTTCGAAAAGAAAGATAAATAAAAAGCAATTAATCTACGAAAATGCAAATCAAAGTAGCTAAACTTTTTTTTTTTTATTCTTTATTTATTTTACAAGGCTATACATCTTAAGGTAGCTAAACTTTTAAGTTTATCATAATATTAATATCTTTTAATACATAATTCAATAATATTATAATATTATTAGTTACAATTTAGTAACTCTTTGTTTAATACATTCTATTTATACATTCCATTTCACTTTTTATAACGGAAAGGAAAACCTTAATTCCACATGAAAAGTAATGAAAACAATTCAAAACTATACAATCCTTAATAAACTCTTAAAAAATTGGTTTTTCTCAATCTGTTTCAAATCATGTTATTCACCATTAATAGCACTTACTGTAAGTATAAGTTTCATACGTGTACGTTAGAAACTTTTTCAGAAAATCGAATAAGAGTTTCTATATTTTTACTGTTCAGTGTATTTACATCTAAAACATACGTCCAACAAAGACGCAATCATCTAAATACCGCCCAAAATATAATTATCACACAGCGTAGTTACATGCTTTAATACAATATTTGCGCAATAAAACAATATGGCACATGCATAATTCCGCCATTAAAACGGGGCTGTCAGCAATATTTATTCTCGCTAAGTGGGAGGGAGGCAATATCATCCATCTTGCTTGCAGCATTAAGTTGTTGGCTTTCTGACAATTTCGTGATATTCACACGCTTGTGTGGGTGTCATATGTAATCTGGTGCTGTCAGGGACTTGGATTGTGTAACCAGCTGTCTGCATGGAGCAACAGATTTTTTCTAATTGCCAATTATTTTAACTATAACCGCTGAATGTGTGTGAGAAGATGTATGTGTCAATGAAGCGAAAATGGTCTGTTAGGATCGGGACAAATGGGGAATCCGTGATTTCTGCCTAACCTCAACAGGGAATCAGGCGTGATGTGTATGTATGTAGATTATCTCTACTTGACTGTCCATCAAGTTGAGTTTTTGTGATGGTGCTTGATCACTAAAACAATTTTTTATCAGATTATCAATATTATAGTGTAGTGTAGTAGCATTTCGTATATCACCAATATTTTTTTTTCCTTACCTTATTTAGAACAACATGCATGTAATTTTATAACAGTTTGCAAAACATAGTTCTTCTGCCTGTCTGCATTTTAAATGCTGCCTATCTAGACAACACATGGTTTCAAAGTGGCTGTGTAATTAGAATAGAATAGAATAGAAAAAAAAAATATTCACAAAAACAGCACAGGTACAAAAACATTTACAATTATTACAATTGACAAGAAACTGCACTGTCACTGTGAAAGGGCCCAGGCTCAGCATATGTTGCAGGCCAAAGCCCACAACGCCAATCCTCCGCCTGAGCCGCTAATTTACTATCTCTACAATTTCAGTGATAGAGACTGGATCAATGATTTTAAATAAAATGAATAAACAATTATGTTTGCGATACATACAAATATAATGCTCCATGAAATTTGTCGTCGCCAAACTGAATGTAAAAAGTACACAATATCCTTTATGCCCTTTCATCCTTTTCGGGATGAACTGAACCATGGACGACTTATAATATAATTTGGTCATTAATGGCACTAGTTTAAGTCTATGAGAAGCTAAATGGATGTGAGTGAAGGAAGAGAAAGATTTGTCAGGATCGTTACAGGTGGCGATATATAGCCTATTCTATTAATACTATAATTATATTTGGAAATTATTACACCAATAATAATAATATTAATATTTGGACATTATTACACCAATTGAACTAGCCCCTTGGTAAGTTCAGTTAAGACTTGTGTTAAGGGTACTAGTCAACGTATATTTAAGAAAAACATACATATTATACATAGATAAATACATATATAGCATATATAATTAACAACCAGACTGGAAAGTAGTAGAAAAGCGTAGTTTTTAACTCTGCCTCCACCGGGAATCGAACCTGGGACCTCACTATTAGCGTTCCGACGGCTAACCGATCGCGCCACGGAGGTCGTCAAAACCAATAGAACTAGCCCCTTGTTAAGCACGTTTAAGACTTGTGTTAAGGGTACTTAGTCAACGTAAATTTAAGACATAGATACTTATTATATATAAATAACATAAATAGCATATATAATCAACGACCAGACTGGACAGCAGAAGAAAGCGTAGTCGTTAACTCTGCCTCCACCAGGAATCGAACCCTCACGATTAGCGTTCAGGCGGCTAACCAATCGAGCCACGGAGGTCGTCAAAATATCCCGAATAAATCCAATACTTAAACCATCCACCATCTTTAAAAACAAAATCCTAACAATAAACAAAACATTCGAAAATCGAATAGTCGCTTGCAAACAGGGCGCCCGCGATTCACGTTGCTTCGACGCCGCGTTTGAATAATTCAAGCTGCCAATAGCCCAGGTGAACATTATTTCAAAGTTGCAGGGTACCGCTGTGAAATTTGCTTGGTTTTAGTTGTACATACAAAATTGGTTTTTGTATCAAAGTGGGTTTAAATAAAAGCTATTGCAGTTTTAAGAGATTTGCGATTTATACTCATGATTAATAACTAACGGGACTCATCGCGCAAGTTTTTATATAATAAAATTATCTCTATTAACCCGACGTTTCGGCTACGTTGCAGTAGCCATGGTCACGGGCAGACTGACTATTCATATTTTTTTGCCTCCACCGCATCGTTCTGTCAGATTCTTCTCCGACTGATGGTCACTGCAACGTTTTTATCAATGACACGCGACCTACACACTACACTCACAGTATCTTGTGGCTTCACACGACCATGGCTACTGCAACGTAGCTGAAACGTTGGGTTAATAAAGGTAATAATAAAGGTAATTTTATTATATAAAAACTTACGCGATAAGTCCCGTTAGTTATTAATCAAATACTATTGCAGTACTTAGTTGTGCTACCTGGGACTTAGAATGATAACTAACTGTCGTTTTTCTTAGTGTCTTATACGAAGCTATTGGGTGAATATTAGGGTTCTCATCTAAGGACCATTGGAGACAGGTTACCAGTCCATCGTCAATAGATTCCATTTACTCAGAGACTCTTAATCGCATCATATGTAAATATTGAAATAATTTTAACTAATTTCCGGTATGATTTAATTAAGTTTTAAAACAGTATGGGTTTGTTCTTAGTTACATTAATTGGTACTTTATACTATTTGCGTTCAGTCATAGTCATAGAAAAGTCATAATATACAGAGGTTAAACTGACGAATGAGACGTTAGTTAATGAAAAAACAAGTTACATTAACACATTTTGTTATTGCAAATATACTATAGTTTGTTTTAAATAAACATAGAACTACATATTATTCATAAACGTATCTTTTAACCTACATACATTGCAATAGTTATTGGTAAAATATATTTTATATCAAAGTTTCGAAATAAACAGTACGGAATCACGAATCGATATTAAATTTGCACGTAAACATTTTCCTGCGTCTGTTTTGAATAGAAATGTGGGCCTGCACTAGAGCGATAATAACTCATTCATTGTTTACCTCATCCTAACAAATATGGCTTTTAAATATAAGGCCTTCGATGGTTCGGAAGGAAATAGATTGGCAACTAGCTGACTTGCTTCAGTGTTGTATGACGTGGTTTTAGAACTAAAGGTAAATTTAACTTTTAGGCAAAAATAATATTTTTTATTATTTTGACGTGTACATATTATTTAATATCAGATAAACTCTTAAATTCAACTAAGTACGATACGAGAATATAGATACACATCACGCAAGTTTCCCTAAAGTTTCTCGATCCTTAAAACCGTTTATGTTTCATACACCTCATACACACTCGGCTATTATAATTGCTTTTAACGTCAGCCTTTCTGATTGTGTCGTTTATCTGACTATAAGCAGAAATTACTAATATATCTAGCAACCAAGAAGATGGTTATGGGTTTTCAGACGAATAAAACATAAGTTTGAGAATATATATAAATATACGGAACCACTTTTACTCTTGAATGATGGAATGGCATTTGAATTTATACAGTCCTGTATTTTAGTCCCTAAGGATAGCCCTGGGTTGAAGAACAGAATTTGACTGTCTATTGTATGACACAGTCGCCTCCAATAATAATCTCTGGAGAATTCAACAAAATAAACATATACTCGTATGTACATATACATTCACGTCCTACAATCCTTTTCCGGGTGGACAGAACCTAAATTTAGTATCTCGTAGGTTACTTTTTAGCTTAAATACTGGGGTTGTGATGTGATAGAACATTAGTGACAGGTTGCTAGCCCATCGTCCAATTAATTGATCCCATTTCGCCTTTACACCTTAGTCGCCTCCTACGTGATGAACGGCAGCTAGTTCTTTCTTTTTACGTCCTAGACTAGCACAGGACAAAAATAATAACTAAATAACAAATAAAGTCAAACACCGTCACCTTTTAACACACGTAGGGTAGTCAGAAGTGTGCATGCCAACATCCGCGATTGTAAAGGTAGTAATTCTATAGCACCCTCGTTAGGTGGTTAAATCTTTATCAGTGGGTATATGATTAAAACCCCGGAGCATGAACAAATGGATATTAAGTATTCTGAATGTATATATTGTCAGTTCTTATAGATTGTGACACGGCTTTCTACCTGTCACATTGAGTACTGACTATCTGATTTACACTTAAGGCCAAGATAGCCATAGAATAAAATTCACTTCCCCCGTCTGTATTCCCGGTAGAATATAACTTAGGTCTCTTCAAGGCTAGAGTGAATAGGCTATGACTGGACCAGCGAGTAACATCATCGACCTCATCGTCACTTACCATCAGGTGAGATAGGGGTCAATCGCTGGACAGTTATTAATAAAAAATAAAATAAAAATTCATGCATCTGATATAGTAATTCAAACTCTTGACTATCGCCCAGGGTTATCGGTCGAAAAAGTGTTTGATTTTGCTATTATATTGTGTAATGTGTAAGCCTAGTATTCTTTTTGAAAGGCTATGTAATAAAGTAGCATTAAGGTTCTATTTTCTTACCGAAAGAAAACAAAAGAGATCATTTCCTGTGTCTAAATGAAAATAATGTCACTGGGCCTCTGAGACCCTTTTTGAAACATGGCTTAAACGGATTTAAGGCTTTCCCCAAGTTAAACAAAAGACAAAAGTGAATGAGTAACTTCCGTACTACGAAAGTTGCTACGAATCCCTATTGTTACTTTTTGGTAAAATAACTTTGTTCTAGTACCGTGCTGGTCAGGGATTCAAAAACCCACAAGTTAATGATCTACAAGAAAGAACCAACGCACGTAGTCGTAAAATAACTAGATTTAAAGTTTCATACGGGTTTCTTTCAATATATAACATTGTACTTATTTTTTATTAACTTAACTGTAATTAATCAAATGTTTTCTATGCACTTATATTGGAATAATCATTAGTAGTTGCCTTAAATGGTGTATGGTTACGTCCATAATCAAAACTAAAAGTTTTGAATAAGAATGTCTGATTAATTACATCCTATTGCATACTCATAAGTATGTACACGCCATTTTCCGATACATGTCCCGAACTATTCCGGGAATAAATACATCTATTTTTGTTCAAGATATTCTGCTTGACAGCTTGGAAAAGTAATATACGATTTCAGTGAACAGTGAAGTAAATCTGTCACAATAATGCCTTAACTTAGTAAACAGGAAGTGAGTTACTTATTTGGTAACTTAAGTGGGTGTGAGTTGCTTATTATAGCTCGAAATTAATCAGTGTTCAGGGTTCATACACCATAGCATGTAACAATGCAATTGAAGCTTACAGTAATTTGTAAACATTTTTTAATCGTTAGGGATATGCATCAACGTTAGGGAGGGAGTAATATCAAAGCAAATTTATCTCTCTCCAGCCAGGTAAATACTTGTAAATGGCGACACGGCTTGATAGCTGTCTATTACTATTGAGTACTTTTAAAGTGGTAACTAACTAATTTCTACAATTGATATAGATATATGATATAGTTGGACACGTAAATAATCTATTACGCTAGGGTCAACGGTCGTGAAAGTGTAAACGGTGAATACTACGGTGAGGGCAAAACATCCTAAGGAATCCTTCTTGTTCCCCGAACAGGTAATAGTTAGTGCTTGTATATGGCGACATGGCTTACCACCTGTCTCATTGAGTACTGACTATCAAGTCAACACGGCAAGGGTTAATGTTCGTTAACGCGCTTGTTTTTTTTTTTGCTAAGTAAGTAAGTGTAGAACGAAGAAGAATACGTTAGTGTTGAGTTTTATCATAAGCAAGAGCATATTAGGTAGTAGTAGTAATAGTTTGTATGTAGAATTATTCACAATCTGTAATTAATACAGCCTGTTAGCCACGACAATATCTCCTAGATCCCTTTTTGATATGAATATTGCTCTTTTAATGACACATAGACCCTTACAATGTATAGACTTGTAGAAGTTATATGTGTAACACAATATATCTTCTAATATAAGAGAAAACAATGTGAGGAAAACTGTCTTTGAATGATACACTCTTAACGTTACCTGTCGGTTTACTTACTTAAAGTAAATTGTAGTTTTGGACGCCCTCCTGCTAGGTGAAGCGATGACCTGAAAAAGGTCGCTTGTAGTAGTTAGCTGAGGGTCACGAGTGATCGTGTTTTGTGGCGTACTCTTGGGGAGGCCTACGTCCAGCAGTGGACTGACATAGGTCATTAATTCATTGATATCTAGGAAAAAATTTAAGCTATCAGTTTCATTGTTGGAGATAGACACTCCAACCTCTGGTTAGTTGACTAGGAATATTATATAAGGCCCGATCATACTACACAAGACTTGGTTGAAATTGAGTTTCACCAAGTTGGACTAGTCCATTTTAGGCACGGACAAAGTGCTAGTATGCTATGCAAAGTTATTGAATTCAACATACAGGCATAATATACACATATATAATATAGCACTTGTATTGAAATGAATTTTGGATATTATACTGGGTTGTTGGTATTAGTTGTGTTGGCATTAGTGACAGATTGGTCGCTCATCGCCAAAAAACTTATTATGAATATTGTTTAGTATGAAGATTCGTCCAATAAACTTCTTATCAATATTGTTTAGTATAAAGATTGTATGTGCGGGCTAATAATGGAACATTGATGGCAGGTTATTAGCCCATCACCAATTGATCTATTTTTCCCTAGTACCTTAGTTGGCAAGAACGGCAGGTAGTTTACATTGTTTTTACGTCCCAAACTAGCACAGGAACATTATATTTTTAAATATACAACGCTGTGTTTGATTAGTAATCGTTTGAGAATTAACTTGTTCAATTTTCAAGACAAATAAGTAATTTGTTTATTATTATTTACATTTACAGCGTACATTCTTTCATGTTCAGTTTTTTATAGAGATATTTCATACTGACACATACATATACCTGACACATACATATACCATGTACATATACTATACCCAGTGGTTATAATACCGTGTATCCATACTCATGTAATTTAGTTTGGTAGCAAATCATGAAAATAAACTCGTTAAAACGTAACAAATAGCTTAGATATCGTCATATACTGTTAAGGATAAAACTCAAAGCATACATACATACATACACATCACGCCTGATTCCCTGTAGAGGGGTAGGCAGAGATCACGGTTCCCCATTTGTCCCGATCCTGACAGACCACTTTCACTTCATTGACATTCATACATCTTCTTATATTATACATAAACATACACGTCTTTGAACTGGTATCAGGTTAATGAAAAGATTCATATAGAATACCAGTAACAGGTTGCTAGAACATCTTTAAATAAATTCCTTTGACCCTTAGTCCTTTAGTCACCTTCTGCGATATGTCAAAGTCCGGCAACATTTTGATAATGTCTAAGTCAAATATATTATGTATAAATACATACATACATACACATCATATTGATCCTCAAACTCTTAGTCTCTGGATTTCATAATCTACTATGTTATACATACATACACATCACACTCGTGTCTCAATGGAGGGGTAGGCAGAGATCTCGCATTGCTATCGATCCTCACAAACCACTTTGGTTACATTGACCCTCATATACACTCGGCGATTATAGGTACTTCTAAGTACCTTTTTTCAATATGGCATCAATAACATACGCTTCACGACTTGTGCATACACACTCCCTTTTTATTATGGCGGGGTAGTCAGAGGCTTGAATGCTTATCTCCGAAATTTCGAAGGCATGTTAGGTATGGGTCATCCGAAACCCACTTATCACTAGATAGACAGCACCCAACGTGATAGGTGGTGAACCGTATCGCCGCATATAGGCACTGACTATTACCTATCCTGGGTATATATTTAATATATATCTATGTACAATTTCAATTATAAATAAGAAGCCTGCTCCCGCTCGAGCCGTTATTTGAATTAGTAAAGTAAGTATTTTAACTCACCTAATCCGCTTGCAAAACAGAGGGAATGAAATTCCTACAGAGATTCAACGGTGAAAACCGAATTAATTCAGAAAGCTCTGTCACATTCTTTAGGGTACTGCAGGAGGAACGTTAGCTGCTGATTATATGGGTTATGGGGACTTTGAGTGGCTCATACTTGGCTTCGAAATTTCGAAGATGGACGCTCAAGCCTCTGACTACCCTACCACTATAAAAAAGGAGTGTCTATACGCAAGTCTTCCTTTTATTGAGTGAGCCCATCTAGCAGGGGGGCGTCCTACACTACGTTTACCGTAGTAGTATTAGTAATGTTCCATTATGACACCGCAACCCCAATATTCATTGTAAAAAGTGACCTAGGAAATTTTATATATGTATATCTCCGAGGTTCTGTCCACCTCGAAAGGGATTAAAGGACGTGCATATATGTTCGACGTAGTTAGTAGACCATACCTCCTTGTAAATATACCTATCTGTTACTTATAAAAGAATAAGACTAGTTACTTAAAATAATCATTGTTTATTACTATTTGCGATTGATTATTCAAAATACCTTATTCTGATACAGACATTTTCTGCTTAAATTAAGAAATAGCTTGTATACATTAAATTCATGTTATATTGTGCATTGAAAATGATAATGTGAAATGATAGTCCTGGTCCTGTGCTAGTCTGGGACGTAAAAGATAGCTAAGTAGCTACCATTTTTCCCGGCATTTCGTGAATAGTATCTCTTAGGCGATAGGCTGCTAACTTGTCACCAATATTCCATTTAATTATCGCAACCCCAATATTCAGCTAAAGAGTAACCTAGGAGTTATTGCAATTCCAAGGTTATATTCACCCTGAAAGGGATTAAAGAACGTAAATGAATACATAAATATATAAAATAGAAGGACACAATAATAAATGATATAAGAGAAGAAATATAAACACCAATTTTATACAGAACCCTATCACAGTTCCCATTTTTCGCTTGACCACTAATCTAGTCCGTTTTACTTTTTGCTGAACCTTTTTCCTGAGGCGGGGCTTAAATGGCTTTTTGACTGTAACTCTCTTAAAACAAAAACAGAGACGACAAGAGCTTGGTGTGTCTTTTTCTTAACTACTTGGGGAACAGTAATGAGAATTGAGGTGGTGGGATGATGGTTTTTTAGCTAAGTTTTAGGTTTGATGATCGTTATGTAATATAGGAGTTCATATGTACATTAGGATTGTTATAATACATTTTAACAATGAGATATTTGTAACAAATAAAAAAATATTTACTTATAACATTAATAATTATAATTTTATTTTAAATTAAATATTTCTAAAAATTTGTCGCTGTCGTTGGAGCGCAGAGTGCCCAATATGCTGGCAGCGTTACCCCTCTGAATAGCCAGACTAATCCTCTGGCGGAGGAAGCTACCAGCCCTGCGATCCACGCTGGACTTTTGCAGTCGATAGGCAAGATCCCTTATGAGCCCGCGGGCCGTGTCCCTCCAAAATATATGACTATATTAAAAAGATAAATAAATTATGTCCTGTACTAGTCGAGGCTGTAAATTGAATGCTTTCAAATGCCGTTCTTCCTGTAAAAGACGACTAAGAGACTAGAAGTAGTTAGAAACAATTGAGCGTTGCTCTGGGCACTAATGTTTCATACGTCTTCTCTCAAGTTTTAATGCCAAAAGTGACTTAGGATGTATTACCGTGTCTTTTTCGTTCTATCCACTCTGAAAGTGATAACATTACATGAATGTACAAGTATGCACGTAGACATATATTATTTTGACGACCTCCGTGGCGCAATCGGTTAGACACCTGAACGCTAATTGTGAGGCCCCGGGTTCGATTCCCGGTGGAGGCAGAGTTAAGAACTACGCTTTTCTACTGCTTTCCAGTCTAATCGTTGATTATATATGCTATATGTGTATTTATCTACATATAATATGTATACATTTCTTAAATATACGTTGACTAGTACCCTCAACACAAGTCTTTAATGTAGTTACCAAGGGGCTAGTTCAATTGGTGTTTAGATGTCTAAATATTATTATTATTAAATATAACTTCACCTTCGTTTTTTATTGACTATACAGTTAGAAGCTTGAATTGCGACAGCTCTGGCTCCAAACACTATTTCAATGTGTAGAAACGAACGGACTCCCATCGTTTGGACATGTAATGCGGATGAATGATAGTAGATTGACAACAAAAATATTTACGTAGGAGCCGGCCCAAACGCTATATTGATAAATGGTGATGTTAGAAGTTCCTATAACTGCCGAGTGTGTATGAGGAGATGCATGAGTGTTAATGAAGTGAAAATGATTTGTCAGGATCGATACAGATGGGGATCCATGATCTCTGTCTACCCCTATACAGGGAATCAGGCGTGATGTGTATGTATGTAAATATTTAATACATAGTTTTATTCGTTAAAAGTTTTAAAATATCGTCGTTACAGGCAAAAATGTAGGGATGAAAAAACTAGGCAATATATATAAATTAACAAGCTACAGAGCCATTAAAATTTGCATAATAACTGACGAAAATGTAAATTTTATTACTGCAGGATGGATATATGGTGGCCACTGAATCCGTGGGCTTTTTGTCAACTGCTGCTAATTTGGGACTTGTAAAGAAGTTAACTAGTTGCCTTACAAAAACAACCAAACAAATCTATTCACGACCTTTAGCCCTTGTGGGGTAGTCAGAGGTTCAGGTTTCCATGTCAATTGCGAAGATAGTAATTCTATGGACATCGAACCCACGTGTTACCTTACAAGACGTATGATTACCAAATGTTCTATATATGCGTAAAGCATGCTGTGATCACCGAGACTGTATGAGAAGAGAACATCACAATAGAAGAACTCTAAATGTTCTGATTTTTTAAACTTGTTTTTTATTGCATCAATTAAGTAAAAATTATGATCATTACTTTTATATACACATATGATCCATAAGTTCAATTCATCATGAAGGAATTGAAGAATGTGACTGTGTATATATAATTATATGTATATACATACATAAATTCACGCCACTATAGGAAAGGCAAACACTATCGATCGCCACTACGAAAGATGCTGACAAATCTCTTGCTTCACTCATACATGCTCTTCTATTCTTTACACTGCGTACACCCGCCGTGAGAAGAATGTCTCTAATTTGATCTGCATAAGTTCTATGCGGCCTACTCCATCCAACTCTACCTTCCACTTTGGCTTTAAAGATTCTTTTTGTAACCCTCCTTTCATCCATCCGCTCCATATGCCCAAACCACCTTAACATACCTTTTTCTATTTTCGTCACTACATCTTCTTTCAAACCACAATGTTTACGAATAACATTATTCCATACTCTATCTCACTATTTTACATTACACGTTTTCCCGAGGGGCCTCATCTCTACCTATATCTATATTAAAAAAAACAAGACAAACAAACGCGTTCACGACAATTTACCCTTGCGGGGTAGTTAGAGGTTTAGGTGTCCATCTCCGCAATTGTGAAGGTAGTAATTCTATGGTCATCTCGAACCCACGTGTTGACCAGGCTCCTTACTCCACTAATGCATTGTAGGCACTTACACTTACTTCAGTTGCGATACAGTAATATTTCAGTGGCCGTAATTTGACACTTTGGCACATAGTGGAGTGCCAGTCAGTACTTAGAGTGATAGTCAGTACTAAATGTGACAGGTGGTAAGCCATTTACAAGCACTAACTATTACCAGTTCAGGGATCAGGTAGCTTTCCTCACGATGTTTTTCCCTCAATGTAGACGACGCATTTCGTAAATGTATTTGTATATATAATAATGTAACGCAATCTTATAGACTTTATCCAATTATGTACAACATACGAGCAATAAGTGATACGTAGAGGCAGTATTTGTTCTGACAAGAGCTAATACGCGAGAGGCACTCTCTCGCTAATAACGTTACTCATGCGTCAGCGTCTTGCTTCATCAATAATTCAGCCTTAATCGCTTCTGAGAACGTAGCTCGGTTCTGCCATTTTGATATATAAGAAAATGTTAATAATTTTACAATATTTACATACAGATTCACGTTGTTTTGTTACTTATTAGTATTATTAAGGGGATTGAGATGTCATGTGAAATATTGGCGATAGGTTGCTAGCCCATCGTATGGTAAATATAATCATCTACATTTTTTATGATATTAGAATTACCTTATGTCACGCAAAGTGTTAGTTTTTTGGAAAATTTTAAATATATTTTTTTAAATTCTTTGTAATAATTACGTATGAACGCCTGGATACACTTATTGAATGAATGGGGTATGGAACAAGTGTCTGAATCGGAAAAAAACACTAATCTGCAATATCAACCTGCATTTTCTTTTCGGTTGATAGATAACATTTTGCCATAAATATTTCTTCTATTTCCATTCACCATAACAGTGAGCTACGGCTAAAGATCACTGTTTTTTCAATCACCGTAACAATGAATAAGTAACCGTGAATATATCACAAGTAAATTTCGTCAACTAATCATCAATTTAAAATCGATCCCATTTTGAATATACATACATTAAGCGTATAAATTTTTTTTCAGAACCATAACAACATAAACAACTATAAATCAAAATAGAGCATTTTTTTAACATGCGTATAACAACATAATATTACTTTTCACTACAATCAGCACTCATAACTATTAAAAAAAAAGTATTTTCACAAACTTACTTTTAGCAGAATCAGCCCACTTTTCTGCGAATCTTTCATCACTGAATAGCCGAGTATCAATCATCTCTGAATCTGTGAATTAGATGAAAGGGCCTCTATCACGGGATAGTTATAGCGACCTTCTCACTTTACATGTGAAAGGGTTCGCGGGTAAATAGTTTTTAGGATACTGCCCCTATTTTCATAGTGGTAGTAGGTACATAATATAGTGTAGTGTAGGTAGTGAAAAGATTGAATGGTAGTCGTCAGGTTTATTAATGGAATGTGTCGTTTATTGAATACTAACGTGCGTCTTTTTATATAAGATTAAAAGAGTTTTGGGGACTTACTCGTAATACATCCTCAGTTAATCAAGAGAATTACGAAAAACAAATGGCTTACAACCGAATGGAAAAAAACAAAAAAAACAAATTTAAATTTATATCCAACATATCTCTATATCTATATACATATATTAAAAAAAAAATAAGACAAACAAACGTATTCACGACCATTACCCTTGCAGGGTAGTCAGTAGTTCAGGTTTCCATCCCCATAATTGCGGAGATAGTATTTCTGTAGCCACCTTGAACCCACGTGTTGACCAGACAGTTAGTACTCAATGTGACAGGTGGCAAGCCATTTCGCCATTTATAAGCACTAACTATTACCTGTTCGGGGAACTAACTATTACTAGTTTTCTCACGATGTTTTGCCTCAACGTAATAATCAATGCATTTCGTAAACATTGATCAGCATTATAATTACGTTTTGTAAATCAATGCTTTATATCTGCTGTTTATTATCAGTAAGCTTATTAGTATTACATTGCTGTTATAACCTAATCAATGTAGGCTAGAGCTGCTAAGTATAAAAACATCTAAAAATAGTTTTCCGGTAAATAGTAGGCGGCGATTAAAACACTAAGGCTAATGGAAACTTTTGGCTTAACCCTGTCAGCCTATTTCCGTATTTATTTTAAACCCATCATAACTTCTATTTTAATGCTAAAGGTGACAGATGATGTTTTATCGGAAAGGTCTGTTTAATTAAGTAGACATTAAACAACTAAAATCTCTAAATTACATACATATCACGCCCGATTCCCTGTAGGAATCCTCATCTGTCCCGAACCCGACAAACCACTTTCGCTTCATAGACACTCATTCACCTCTACACACGCGCAGTGGTTATAGGTACTTCTGACATCACCCTTTTTCAATATGACGTCATCCGCCCTTCCATTTCACCTACATATATTCCTTTTGTCAATCCAATCTACCATAATTCATCTGCATAGCATGTCCTCAGAACAAAACCTCAGACTTAAAATATCTTCTAAGTCACATTTAGCAATTTTAAAAATCTGCTATCATCCATTAAAGCATCGAAGCATGCCTTTTCAAGAATTTCCACACACTATTTATAATTCTATCATTCAATGTCACTCCTAGCACACATTTCACGAACGCATTCCCCTAAAGAATATGTGTAATAAAACTGTTATTATTTCGTGTACAGCCTTAAACACGAGCAGTACAATATTTATGCCCCGAAAGTGCCAGTACAGTAATATCGTTCATCTGGCAGTGGCATTAACTCGCTGGCAATGTGACAATTTCAAGATTCCTCTCGCCTCCCGCCTTGTTTTCGGTGAAAAATAAATTTATAAGCAATGCCAGAAAGGAAGCTGTTATTTATGGCTGCCTCGTGGCGGTAAGGGACATTTGTGGCGTAATCAGCTGCTTGCTTTGAGATAGGATAAATAAAGAACTGCTTTTTAAGTTCATTCGGAAATGTAGTTTCATCGATGGTAAATTGTAAAAATCATAAATGTATTTTTATTACGAAAATGTCCACAGAAATTCATTAATCTTCATTTCTATTGATACATGCTAAAACGAGATTTGAACCCTGTACCCACTGATACAGAGTCAAGCCCTTAACAACTGAGCTACGTTTTTGTCAAGAAAGATATGTTAATGAAGGTATAATCTTAAATGCTTAAGCTTTTTGTGAGATATAGTTAATTGTATCTCACATGATGATTTTATCTCGATCTCTCAACTACTTTTAACAAGTAGGCCTTAATACCAATGTTACACATACATAAATGTCCAAAATACTAGGATAACAATATAACATAAGAGCAATTTTTGAGACAATTCGCCTGGACCAATGTAGCATGAATCGTTCAGATGTCACAAACAAAACAATTCGTCAGATTTATGCCAATGGCTCAGTTTATATCCGGCTGCGGAATCGGTAGCACGTGTGGCGATCTTCTAATGGGTAAATGGGCTGTAATAGTATTAAAACCTCAATTGAAAAGAGGGGGTGATATAAAGTTATATAATTAATATTTATGGTAGAATAATATTAGATTTTCAGTAGTCTATGGTTCGTCAACAAACTCAGCAGCTCAGTCAAAGTTGAAAATACCAACAATTATTTTCGGCTCAATATTTATTCAATTGTGATGCCAAACTGGCTAAGCTGGAACGAACCGAAGAACAAGGTAGAGCAGAATTGCAGCTACGACTTCGTTTTTCTTCGGCTGTAGCGGCTGGCAACGTTGATGTAACCACGACGTCGGAATAACAGGAAGTGCAAACGCCATGACATCAGTATTTTACTTGAGCCGACATTACCTTATTTATGCCAATAATATAAAACTAGAAATGAATACAACTAAAATACATTTGATAAATGCATCACAAAGGTGAGGAAAATAAATCGAAAGAAACCTATATATTTGTCTGAAAAGGTATGGTGTATAAGCAACTGTGTACTAAGGTAAATATATGCTAATGTCACTAAAGTTTGTCACTAAGGGTGAGGGTTGAAGTGGAAGTATTATAATAGGCGAGTGTCAGCTAAGATGATTTATTAAAGACTGTTGTTAGGTGCTAAAGTTCATAACTACTGGCGGATTCGTTGAATGCTTATTAAGTAAATTATAAATTTTGTTAATCAAGATAAAATAAATTAAATAGCTTTTTAGGTTACACGTGTCTAGGTACTTTGTACATTCTCCCGACTCCAAAAAGAATTAAAATTAAATTTAAACATGAAAGAAATGTGTCACTGATGAAACTATGATAGCCAGATGTTATATCTAAATAAAAATTATTTACTTGTTAATATATCATTGTATGTTATAGGTATGTACTGCAATGAAGTTCTAGTAGTAAACAAAAATATTCTAATGGCAGCACAAAATGATAATTAAGTATTAAATTATGTTAACAATAAATTATGTTAACAAAAACATTGTCAGATGGTTAATTGAAGCCTTAATTTTGTTTATCGAACACTACAGTTCTTCGGGCCATGGGGGAGGTCGCCTTGTCCAAGCTTAACACTGAGCCACGATAGTCACTGTGAGGTTCTATTTCTATCACTCTGGCACTTGGTTACGATTGTCAAAGTTAATACGTTTTTTCACTTGAAATATATAGTATCCGATCACTAAAAATGCTATAATCACAAGAGTTAATAAAACATAGATCATAGTATATTGGTGAAGATCATGCGATGTCACTTTCACTATTTGAGAGTTTTCTTTTAAGTTATCGATGTCACTCTTTATCTTGTCAAATAACACATCGTGAGTTTCCTTGTGATAGGTGTATTCTGGCAATGACGTATTGATCACTTCATTCAGAAGTGACATCTTCGGGACGTCAACAGAGGTGTCTATAAATAAGTTACTGCTCAACTGATTATGTGAAAATATAGTAAAGTCATTCGCCTTGACAACACAACCTTGACCTATATTAATAAGACCTTTATTAGTTAAATGTTTAGTTATCATATTTCCTGGACAAAGAATGCGGAGCACGCATTCTGTGCAGCACGCGAACAGCCAGGTGTCCGTTTGATGTAACTTGACCCATTTGTCGGAACAATCCGTTATCTCTGTTTTGCAATATCTTATTTCATTATTTGTTTTTAATTGTAAATCACATAATGAATTAGTGTTACGCGATTGTATGCTGTATTCTGGGTAATTCAGTTTGCAAAACAATTTTTGTTCATTTAATTGAAGGCAGTTCGATATTTCATTTTCTGAGAGTGGTATAAAGACGTCCTTTTTTACATTGACAGCAATAAAATTGGTAGCTATGCTTGTAGTTATCATTTGTTTATTTTTGATGAATTGTGGCACTGTTATCACTCTTTCTAATTCGAATGTGTCATGAGTTATCAATGGGATTTTTATTTCAATTATAAGATAGGACTCTGTCAATCGCGCTTGGCCTCTTAATAGCTTATACATATCAAATATGTTTTCTCTGAAATCTGGCAGTGTCAATTCTGCGGGTAAATGGTCAGAAATATCATTCAAATGTTCTGTAATTGTTTCGGTGGCAGTAAGTGCATATCAATGTGACCTTGGTAGGTGTTTGTCATGGTATTTATCAAAGTTTGCTGAATTGTTTTCAGATTAGCGATTATGCGATCTGCAGATGTACTGGCGGATAATGTGTACAAAATATGTTCTATATAAACCATGTGAGATTTAAGTGATGATGTTATGTTATTAATTTGTTCATTTATCAGCTTAAATTGCGTATTCATAATTGCTTCATTTCTTCGAATTATATTATTCTGTGCTTCAATAATGGTTGTTTGATTTTTGATTAATGCAAGAATGTGATTGTCATTTTGCTGAATCTGATCTATGTCTTTAGTGTATTGGTCTGCAAAACGTTGATCTAAGATTCCAAATAATGAGTTAGCTACGTACCCAATGCCGTTAATTAGACCTCTTTTCTGCCTTTTCTGATGGTGCGACCGTAATATTGAATTATAGTACTCAAGTTCATTCATATCATGTTGTAATTGGTGTATTATCAGTTGGAATTGTGAATCGGGTTCGGTATTCACAGTGACGACGTTGTCAATATGTTTAACGTAGCCCTGTATATTTGCCATGCTTTGCCAATATGATGTCATATTATAATACAAAATTAATTTCCAATCCTGTCGTATACGATGCACTTGTGAGATTTCATCAAAATATAATGCTCTGTCAGGTGCCAATGAAGTAATTTTTAAGTTCGTGAAGTTCGCTGCAATGCTGGATGTAAACATGATAAAGAGTAAGAATATGAGACTGAGCATACTTGTTAATGTTTGTAACTTTTGTGGTTTTTTATATCGTCTGGTAGGTTTTGGATCTTCAATTTCATTTGATTGTTTAACATCTTGGTTTTCATTTGTCAGTATCCTTGCAAGTTTAGTTATGGGTCTTTTTACGATTCCTTTTGCCGTTTTCAATGTGACAACTCTCACGCGCTTGTCACTTCCCGGATGTGTTTCAATAACTCTTCCCATCCCCCACTTGCCAGGTGTTAGGTTTTCCTCTTTTATGCAAACAATGTCATCTATTTGAAGGTTTCGTTGGCCAGTTTTCCATTTGCTACGTGATTGTAAATTATCTGGTATAGTGTCATCCCAGTTGTCCACCGAAGTCCATACTTTTTGAAATAATAATTTAGCCTTTACAGTGACAGGTGTAAGCCATCCCAGTGGGTCAAAGATTTTAGAGATTTCTGATAGTAATTTACGTTTTGTCATCTTTATGTCATTGTTGTAATCAATTTTATTTTTGAATACGAAATTGTCAGTGTTAGGGATCCACTGTAAACCAAGTGTTTTATTCGTGGCTTGGTTTCTAAACTCTGATGGCGTATTTATTTCATCCTGTGATAAGTTTTCTAATAATGCAGATGTATTGCTCGACCATTTTCTTAGACGAAATCCTACGCCTTTTAACATGTTAATAAGTTCCTGCTGTACCTTTAATGTCGACTCAACAGATTGTCCACCACTTAAAATGTCATCAACAAATATTTGATCTTGTAAAACTTTAGATGCCAGGGGGTATTTGGACGCGTCATCCCGTGCTAACTGTTGAAGGGTGCGCAGTGCAAGGTAAGGGGCTACCTTCATACCATACGTCACAGTGCATAGTTGATACTCCTGAATTGTTTGTGTCATGTCATCTCTCCAAAATATTTTTTGTAACTGTTGTTGCTGTTCACTTAAACGAATGATTCTAAACATTTTTTCACAATCGGCTAAGAAAACGTATTTAAACGTGCGCCATTTTATTAAAATAGCCTGTAAGTCTTGGTGTAATTTCGGACCGCTCTCCATTAGGTCATT
Organism: Leucoptera coffeella; assembly: GCA_030578115.1. NCBI lineage: Eukaryota > Metazoa > Arthropoda > Insecta > Lepidoptera > Lyonetiidae > Leucoptera > Leucoptera coffeella. Next base: position 44,621 of record JAMBLF010001547.1, read on the forward strand.
AAGACTAAATCCTGATGTTGTTTTCGATGATGCATTAAATACCACACGTAGTTTTGTGGTACTGGAATCTTGTTTGATTACACCATGGTGGGGTAAATAACATTCTGGACCTGTCAAGTATGTGCTTCGCTTCATATGTCCCAACTCTAAATATTCTTTCATAAATTTCTTATAGCTGTCAGATAATTCATTGTCATTGTCAAATTTATTTTCAAGGCGATGAAATTGGGCTAGGGCTTTGGGCTTGGACTTTCCGAGCTTTTCTTCAAAGTTTTCAATCATGGGTAATTGTACAACATATTGTCCATTTTCTAATCTTTTAGTAGTGTCACAGTATAGTTTCTCACAGTATCCTTCCTGAGGTGTCATATCCTTTTTGTCAGTTATGTCTTCAAGTTCCCAATATTTTCTGATGTCGTTTACAAATGTACTTGTCATTACGTGGCAATTAAAGGTTTTTACAGCTCCCATTAGTATCCAACCTAATTGAGTCTGTTGTGCAATTGGTTGTTGAGGCGATCCTCGGAGTAATCCACTCAACACTATCTGAGAATAAATTTCAGCATCCAGTATCATGTCAACTGGGCGAGATATGTTATATTCTGGATCCGCCAATGTCAAATGTTCTATATGTGCTAACTGTTTCTTTTCGAAAGATGTGCTCGGCAGATTGTTAACTACACGTGACATAATTGAAGCGTCAGTGTAAAATGTAAAGTCATTATGAATAGATTTGCATTTTAGTTTAATAATTCCAAGACTCATGTTAGAAACTGTACCTACTCCTGCAATAAGTGCATTAAACTTTCTCCGTTGTAAATTAAGTTTCTGGGCTGCAGATTCGGTGATCAAGTTTATTTGGGAACCCTGATCTACGAGTGCCCTAAGTGTCACACAGGTACCATCGTTCGTTTCCACCTGTATCAAAGCGGTTGCGAGTAATATTTCGTCATCATTTCCTGTAACATGATTAGAATTAAATTTATTTTTCATAGTTGGATTAAATGCATTGGGCAACGATGTCGGCTTAAACGGTGTCATCTTACTGGTGCCGATGACCGGAGTTGTTGATGTCATTGGCAAGTTAAAGTAGGCTTTATGTACAAGTGTATTATGAGCTTCATTGCATTCTCGGCAGCGTTTGTCAGACTTGCAGAAATTCTTAGTATGTGGGTAAAGACAATTCTTGCAAATATTTAATTGCGAAATATGTTTACGTTGTATTTCGGGTGAAGAATTAACAAACTTTCTGCATTGATATAAGTTATGATCATTTTGGCAAAAAGAGCATGGAACTTTCTTGTCATTTGCATAAAGGGCATTTTTATGGTATAGAGATCTATGCGAGTAATTAGGTTTATGTTGCTGGAAATTGGGGTTTCGCAATTTTTGTTCCACATTAAACATAATTCTTTGTGGAGTTGTAACTTTCTTTGCAACGGGTTCTAAAGCTGTAAATTTTGCTTCCAAAAAGGACATTAATTCATCAAAGGATGGAAGTTCTCTTGGTTTTGAGCGTGCCTCCATGTAGTCAGTGTATGTTTGCATGTCTAACTTTTCACAGAGCAAATGTACAAGCAAAGGGTCCCAGGTGGTGGTATCTACCCCTAGGTTCTGAATGGAATGGATGCTTTCCATTGTAGTGTCATATAACCTTTTAATTTCATATGCATTCTGATTCTTGATGGCAGGTTGACGTAAGAAAACTTGAACTTGCTTTGTAAATAGAAGTTGAATATTATTGTATCTGTGTGTCAAAATATCCCAACATGTGTCATAGTTCTCTGCGCTGACATGTAGGTGCTGAACGAGTCTTTCAGCTTCTCCTCTGAGTTTGCACTTCAAGAGTTGCATTTTGTGTGTTTTATTCATATTGTAGTTTTTATGAATGGATTCTGTAAAGAGATCTTTAAATGTAGGCCATTGGTTATAATTGCCGCTAAAAACGGGAATGTCAATCGAAGGTGTCATTTGATGGGTACTAGCTGTCATATTTAATTTTTTATTTAAAATTTTCTTCATGTTCTTAAAGGAATTTTCTTGTGATAGAAAATCTTGATAATAGAACGTGTCATTTCCTTCTAGTATGCAATCAATTTGCAGATGTAATTTGTCAATGCAGGACCATCTTAATTCGAGTGCCTTAAGCTCGTCCTCTATTTCCCATTTCTCTAAAAGGCTGTCAATGTCAATGTTGTTCAGTTGCCGGAGTAACGATCGAAAGTTACTTCTTTGAGTGTTTATTAGGTCTAAGGCTTTGTTAGATGAGTTGTCAATTCTGTCATTATTCGGTTCTTGTTCCGAATTTCCTTCTACTAGATTGAAGGTCACATTTTTCTTTTCCACAGTAACTGGAGTAAGTAATTTCAAAGTTTCGTTGTAGAGAGACGAAACGAAATCGTAGATGTTGTCGGTGAAGTATTGGTGGGACTTGTCATCTTCCATACACAACATATTGTGGTTTTCCTCAAACTCTCTCCACAGTTTCTGTGCTTTTTCTAAATTTTTTGTCAAATACTCTGGAGTCTTCCTACTAGCAGAGTCTTTCTTGATGTTGCGACACATCCTCTTCAACTCCTCCATGATATCACATTGTTGTTCCAAAAATCCGTCCATTTTGTCAAAAAATTAGCGAAGTGATAAGAATTATATAAAAAAAAGGAAAGATCTTACTTGTAATCACCAGATCGTGGTAGATGTCAGCGTCACCAAACCTTATCCAAGGCTGAGAGTTTCAAATCCTGTTAAATCACTGCAATCCAATGTCACACAAATGCACAATTACACAGCACTGGTTTTTATCTTTTGTAATATTTAATGTCAATGTTCAATGGTGTTCAATTTTTACCGCAATACACAATTATCTTACGAATTGACCAAAAAAAAATGTAAGTAATTTAGGACCAAAAAAAAAAAATGTATAAGCAACTGTGTACTAAGGTAAATATATGCTAATGTCACTAAAGTTTGTCACTAAGGGTGAGGGTTGAAGTGGAAGTATTATAATAGGCGAGTGTCAGCTAAGATGATTTATTAAAGACTGTTGTTAGGTGCTAAAGTTCATAACTACTGGCGGATTCGTTGAATGCTTATTAAGTAAATTATAAATTTTGTTAATCAAGATAAAATAAATTAAATAGCTTTTTAGGTTACACGTGTCTAGGTACTTTGTACATATGGTCAGTGCTTGTAAATGACGACACGGATTATCACCTGTCACATTGAGTACCTACTAATTGTTAAACACGTTATTTGGAGGTGGCCAAAGAATTACGACCTCCTCATTGCAAAGATGGACGCTTGAACCTCTAACAGTAATGGTTGTGAGTAGGCTTGTCTCGTTTTCGTCTTATGTCAATGTCAAATAGTTATGATTAATAACTAAACGGGACTTATCATGCAAGTTTTTAAATAAAAAAGTTACCTTTATATTAACCCGACGTTTCGGCTACGTTGCAGCAGCCTTGGTCACGGGCAGACTCAGTTATTAATCATGAGTATAAATCGCAAATCTATTAAAATTTAATAGTTATTTTAGATATATTACATCCACAAGTCTTTAACATAATCAAAATAATACTTATATCCTGCAGTGTTTGATTTTCAAACATGACTTAAAGAGTTTTTGCTAGTTGACGTATCATGTGATGATAATAATACTTTGTATACTAGGGCCTGTTTAAGTGACAAAATACTAAAAGATTAGAAATTAAAAAAGTATGAGATTCGTTTACAATCATCACGAGACTTAAGGAAAGCGTTAGTTAATGCTATTGATAATAATTTCTAATTTTTTATTATACTGCCACTTGCCTAAGTTAAAACTATCTATAACCGCCGAGTGTGTTAGAGGTATATGAGTGTCAATGTCATCTTTGATCTCTGCCTATCCCTTTACAGTGAACCGGGCGTGAAGAGTATGTATGTGTGTTCTAAGGTCTTGGTTCTACTTGGTACAGCCTATACGGAGTTTGCATTTTGGATTTCTGCTTACCCTTTTGTATATTATGTACACAATTTCACATGTATGAATAATATTCCCAACTAAACATTCGGGAAGTGATTTTATTCAGTATTTGATGTTACCGAATGAAATTGGCGAATAATTCCTAGAAATATGATTTCGATATGATATCATGAAAATAACATTTCGTTATAAAAGAGTACAAAGTAAAGCCATTACTTTCATTTCCATAACATAAGCTTCATAGCTGTCTCTTTAGGGGTATATAGAAACTAGACTTAATACTATTGACATTAAGGAGCTTATTTCCTGAAAGATATTGACCGAGCTTAAAGAGACCTTAAAGAGGAGTAAGCAGAGATCACAGATCCTCATATGTCTTGATGCCAATAGTTTAATTTATGTGTTAAATAACTAAATATCAATCAATCAATCAATCAGCCTATGACAGTCCACTGCTGGACGTAGGCCTCCCCAAGGGTACGCCACAAAACACGATCACTCGTGGCCCTCAGCCAACCACTACCAGCGACCTTTTTCAGGTCATCGGTCCATCTGGATCCAACTAAATGTAATAATCATGACATGACCATTAGGGTGCTGTTAGAGTCACCGTGACCATCTTCGCAATTGGGAAGGTAGTAATTTATACTTAGAGCCCACGTATTGACCAGAAAAACAGTACTCAATGAGACAGATAGTATGCTTCGTTGCTTTTTAGGGTAATGAACTAGCAACCTGTTACCAATGTTCCATATAACAGCATAACTCCAATACATGCTAGCAATTACGTTCTATCTATCCCAATAGGCAATACAATACGTATGTATATGTATGTCACTACTCAAATAAATAAAAGTCGTGAAGGCCTATGTTTATATACTAAACCAGTACCCCTAACAATTATGATAAAGCGACAACCGTAGCGTGTGAAGTGGTGCTAAAATTCGTAGTATAGCCGTTCGTAGTCACCGAGGCGTTTGTCTATATCATTCGCTTGAACGCACTTCGTAACGATCTCATTAGATGCTACGAATGTTTTGTTTAGGGTGGATGGGCCCTTTTTGTGGTGAATTTACCAATAGTATATAATGGTTGGAATCTATTTGGTGATGGGATAGTTCTATATTAATATCAGAAAGAAATTTATTCACTACATATAGCACATTTACATGACAACTTTTTTAATAAATATGTACTTTTATGATTGAGATGAATAAAACGACTTGAGTTACTGAAATGAAATGAAAATATTTTTAGTCAACATATTATGGATATTAAAATCACTTATTGAATGTCAAAAAAAACATTTTTGGATCTGTCCAATTAAAATATATGAATGTATAATTTTTGTTTTAAGTACATATTCTCTTTTTTAACATTTTAAGGGTAGGAACAGGTTGAATGATATTATAATAATCTTAGCTACCGTATAAGAAGGAATTCTGTAATGGTACTTTTTTAATTTTATATGAATAAATAAATAAAGACAACAAAGTCACATTTTGATCGGTTATAAATTCTATTAACCTCTGCTCATATATACCCCCTACTTATAAACATAAATATATTCTCAAACCCTAAAACCTACTTAAAACTAGTGTATTGAATGAACCTAAAATCTAGCTAATATTTAGTGCACAGCTGCATCCCTAAGTTAGGACATTGTTCCAGTGAATTCACGATGCACTAAATAAACCTAAATGACTGGACAAATGCATGTTTCATTTGAAAATGGAGTATTTCATTTTGGTGGGATGATGTATGAATAGAGATGGATAGTTTAATGTTCTTTTCGTAACATTACGATGTGAAAATTGAGGTGAAATGATGTAGAATGATTATTAAGTTTTTTTGTTGTAAGTTTAAATGTCAATTGTATATACATGTCAGTTGTTTGGAGCTTGATTTTGTATCAGTGGGTACAGGGTTCAAATCCCACTTCAGCATGTACAAATGGAAAGTTGAATGAATTTCTATGTACATTTTCGTAATAAAAATACATTCACGAAATGCATAGATATAGACGGTGAGGGGAAACATCGTGAGGAAATAGTTAATGCATGTCGCCATGGCTTAGCATCTGTCACATTGAGCACTGACTATCTGGTCAAAACGTAGGTTCAAGGTGTCAATAGAATAACTAACCTCTGCAATTGTGGAGATAGAAACCTGAACTTCTGACTACCCCGCAAGGGTTACGCGTTTGTCTTTGTGTTTTGTTTTGAAGTATGAATAGAATGATAGTAGAATTATGTTGTTTTGTAAGTTTACGATTGGATTTAGAGTCAATGGAATGATAACTAGGTATTCTGTTGTAAGTTTAAGATACCAAGTGACTAAAGTATTAATGGTCAATTGTGTGTACAAATGTATATAGGGCAGTAGGCTTGCTACTATTATTAGACAAAATGACCCTGAGTTAACCAATACTTGATATTAATTCTATAATTAATTATCTATAATTAAGATAAACTTCAGCATGAGTTGGAGATTCAATTCTCGAGATTCTTTCGAATTTTAAAGAAAAGAGAAATGCTGTTATATTCATATACTAGCGACCCGCTCTGTCTTCGCATTTCTGGCTATTTAATGGATGTTATTGTACATACAAACCTTCCTCGTGAATCACTCTATCTATTAAAAAAACTGCATCAAAGTGCGTTGCGTAGTTTCAAAGATTTAAGCATACAAAGAGACATAGGGACAGAGAAAGCGACTTTGTTTTATACTATGTAGTGAAGTAATAACACTAATAATATAAGAGAATAAAAGCTTGAATGAAATACAATATCATTAGATTCCGGATTCAATCCCAACGTTCTAATAAAAAAATACTAAACAATAAACAATGTGTCATCTCTATTAACCACGTTTCAATACTAATTTTAACCACACCTTTTTCTTATTTCCCTCACCCAGCCTAAGCATCTAATATCTGGAGGTCACGATTCCCAATTTGTCCCCAAATCCCTTCATCTTAATGAAGAAGGGCCGAACTAAAGGGCAGAGAGCTTCGTAAGCAAATCTGTAAGGTGGAGGTAGTGATTGGTAATCAAGGTTCTGAGACGTGGGTTGGCTTCATTACTGGTTCAGGCTGAGAATTGACAGCTAGTTATATATTTATGTACATTGGATACACGTGTCACTCCCTTTCCTTGATAGGATTGGGATGTGTAATCGATTCTCCGTTTTACGTACTTTTATTAAGTTAAGAAAAAAATAAAGTGTAGTGGAAAGAGTCATTTATATATTTTGAAAACGTTTACTATTTCTAATGTAAAAAGACAAAATACAAACGAGTTTACGACCATTACCCCTTGTGGAATCAGAGGTTCAGAATTCAATCTCGGCAATTGCAAAGGTATTAATCTAATAAAACTTACAAATTAAGTAATAATATATATATATATATATAGCTACACGAGAAGCTTGTTTTCTAAGAGCCTGATCTTAGTAAACCACTTATATTTAATGACATATTTAGAAGTGTATATACTCGTACCACCTCAATAATACGCTTTTTCTATTATAAACATAATTGGTACTTCTAATATCAACTCGTTACAGTTTATTACCTTTTTAAGCATATTTACAAAACACATCCTTTCACAACCATTAGTCTGTTGTGAAAGGATGTGTTTTGTAAAATACCAATTCTATACGTAACTCTTATGTTTTAAAGTGTCTTATTGTTACTTTGATACTACACGTATCCTTTATATGTGACTATCCCTTTAATTACCTTCAGCGGTTAGCAAGAGCACATGGCAACAAGTCTGAAATTTGATTCGCATTTGCAAGACAGCGTCCGCCGTTTCATTTGATTTAAATTGGATCCCAAGTCCTTTCTGGGCTTCGAATACCTGGTGTGAGTTATAATCGCTGTCCTCAATTTATCTAGAATTATTTACTTTATAGTTGTCTCTCTCTTGCTTGTTCTGCTCTTTTAGTTTCTAATTTTGTCGTCTCAAGTGACTGTATCCATATTGCGGTTGCCTGGAAGAAATTGCTTTAGCAATAAAGCCGCCAATTGTGCATAACAATTAAGTTTTCCATCACTAATGTGTATAATGTTTAAGTGTTATGTGTACAATAAAGAGTAAAATAAATAAATAAATCTAATGCTATTCAGGGCCGTCAAAAATACTTACTAGCTGCCGTTTTTTCCCGGCTTAGGAGGCGACTAAAGGACTAGGGGTATATAGAATCTATTGAACAATTGGTTAGCAACTTGTCACCAATGTTCTATTATGTCATCGCAACTGCAATATTCCGATAAGTTACCTAGGAGATATAGCTCTGAGGTTCTGACCACCCCGAAAGGAATTAAATCACAGGAATGTACATGTATGAATCCTAAATTTATATTAGAAGTTGATAGATGATATTGGTTGCTTAGATTAGCATACATACATATACATTCACGTCCTTTAATGCCTTTCGGGGTCAAGTTTTGAGACATGAAAATATCTTCTTAGTCACTTATGAACTTGTATATTGGGGTTTTGAAGTAATATGGAATATTGGTGACAGGTTGCTAGCTTATCGCCCAAAGGATTCCATATATCTCTTAGTCATCTCCTAGAAGGATAGAAAATTTCTTGTTTTACGTGATATTAATTTACCGACCACGTTGAGGGAAAACATCTTGATTGAAGGATATAATCATATATTCCTTTAAAGTAAGTTAAATTGTGACACAGCTTACCACCTGTTTTAATAATAAGTACTGACTTTACCTAACACGTTGGTTCCAGGTGCCCATAGAATAACTACCGTCGCAATTGCAAAGACGGACAGACGAACCGTTGACTACTCCGCAAGGGCTTAAGGTCGTAAAAGTGTTAGTCGTTATTTATTCAAACAATTATTTAAGCAGTGTAAATGCTCTTGATATTCTGAATCGCAAGAACTAAGATGCCAAGACAGACTGATTGAATTGTGTGGCAAACGTTACTCTCGGCTAAGACAGACGCCCTCAATGGTGACAAATTCATTTAACTAAATACAAGGCACCGATTTATTTATCTATTTTCTACACGATACTCAAAGTGGCTGTTTTCTAGTAGCCAAATCTAAACGTCTCATTTGATTTTAGAGGTTTGACCAATGAATGAAATTTAAAAATGGTTTTTCTTTTACGTGGATACATAATTTCCTGTCCAGACAAGTCGTGCAGCGTATGTATGTTATGAGGATACTTAAATAGGAAGCAAACTGAAGAAGAGTTATAAACCTATATAATTAACACTGAGTATGTATACGGAAATATAAATCCGAATATGTTTAACATTCATTAAAGAAACAAAAATGATTTACCAGATACAGGAAATAGTTTTCTGTCACTTTTGTCTCAGCATTTTCAGGAATATGTTTTATCACTAACAGTAGTAATATCATGCGTACCTCAATACTCGTAGATTTCTTAGATTTTCCATTGGCATATAATTGGCTTATACCAAAAAGAAATAAGGTTAAATAAAGATTTTATGCTTCAGCATCGATGGCATGTGAATTATAAGTTTAGATTCGTTTGAAATAATTTATTAACATACATACATACATACACATCACGCTTGATTCCCTGTAGAGCGGTAGGCAAAGATCACAGATCTTCATTTGTCCTGATCCTGACAGACCACTTTTGCTTCATTGATACACATATATCTTCTCATACACACTCGGCGGTTTTAGGTACTCCTAACGCACTATTTTATCTATATATTTATATATATTTATCTGACTGTTATTGGGTCGGCCCCTATGTTACCGCCCTTCCACTTCACTCATATATATTCCTTTTGTCAATCTGCTATCATTCATCCGCATAACATTAATTTAACATTCTCATTTCTGTTGGAATATGGAAGAGTGGATATCAACCTGAAATCCTCGGTTTACAAATTCGTAGTCAGACCACCTGACAAACCTTTTTAGAACTAAAACTTCATAAAGAACAAATGTGACCGTCTGCAAGTATGCAATAAAGTTAGTTCCTTGAAACACACGCTTTGGGTGAGTCTGAAGCGTTGCTCGGAATACTAATAAGGGTTTAAGTTTCATTTAGTTGCAAGTTCTATGTGTGTCTTAGTGACACCTGTGAAAAAAATAGAATAAACTTCGTGCTGATGTGAAATTCGGATGGTAAGGTAATTTACAAAGAATGTACTAAAACAAAAACTTTTGCGACTGTCGATACTAGCAAGAATGGCACTGATTTGCGTTTCAGATCTTCGTTATTGAATGGTTAGTCATTCGAACTCACTTTTACCCATTTGAATCAGATATTCAATACTTAATGTGACCAGTTGTCAATTATGTCACCCTATACAAGCTCTTACTATTACTTGTTCCAAGTACCTAGTAGATAGGTTTTCTTATGAAGATCATCTTAAGGAATTTATAGAGCCAAAGTAAAAAAAGGTTGCCTGGGCGGTGTAGGCCCCGAATAATGTACACAGATGAAATTAGAGACATTCTTTTCAAAAGTGCTGTACGGAGCGTAAAAAACATGTATGAAAAGGCTAATGGGTGGTAGAGAAACAAGAGAAGTTTGTCAGGATCACTCCAGGTGTCTGTGTTGATAGTCTCTGCCTATCCTGTTAGGGACGCAGAGGCTTATATGTGTGTATGTAAGTAACTAAATAGGTTCAATGTGACCAATTATTAAACTTACTCTGCAATTGCAATATAGATAAACGCATTCACGATCATTAACCCTTACGGGGTAGTCATGAGTTCAGGGGTCCATCTCCGCAAACGCGGAGGTCGTAATTCTATGGCTACCTCGAGCCCACGTGTTGACCAGATAGTCAGGACTCAATGTGACAGGTGGTAAACCATGTTGCCATTTACAAGCACTAACTATTACCTGTTTGGGGAACATGTAAGTTTCCTCACGACGTTTTGTCTTACCGTAGTATTTGACGCATTTTGTAAATGTATTTTTATTATGAAAATATTAAACTTCATTTCTATTGGTACATGCTCCAGGCGGATTTGAACCCTTTACCCACTCATAAAGAGTCAAGCCCCTAAAATCTGAGCTACATCGAATAATAACAAAGATAATTGCAACAATAGACTGATTAACCTCTGCCTACCCCACATGAGATGTATAGGCATTAGAAATACTCATAGAGTACTTTTAAGCCCTAGACTAGACAGTAAGTAGACTTTACGACCTATATTTCTAAGTAAAAATGTTCACTTAGTGTTTGTTGAATGAAGTTAAATTGCTCTTTAATTTTTAATTACTTGCAGCACAGGAACTTATAAAGTCTTCTTTTATCTTTTTCACTGTACTTAATTTACTACGCGTGCTAGTCTGGCACGTAACAAGGATAGCTAGATTTTTTGATTTCTTTGTAATCTCTGGAGCCTTACTCCACTAATCCATTGTAGGCACAATATTACTTCAGTATCGATACAGTAATACTTCAGTGGCCGTAATTTGACACTTTTGGCACTCCACTAACAAATTTAGGCCACTGAAGCGCTTCAGTATCGATACAGTAATACTTCAGTAGCCGTAATTAGACACATTTGGCACTCCACTATGTGCCACAGTGTCTAATTACGGCCACTGAAGTATTACTGTATCGATACTGAAGTAATATTGTGCCTACAATGCATTAGTTGAGTAAGGCTCCTGCATATGTTCATACTGATACTTGCTCTGCCTGATCTGGGATAAATGAATGTGTATTTATGTAACAAGTATATTGCTGTATATAACATAAAGGAAATCAGATGGTTCATGTACAAAATGACTTTTCAAGTATTTTATTTATTATATGACTTCGTATTAGAGGGGGCTGTTAGGATGACACACCGAAGGAACTTTTTAAAAAAAGACTTTTTGTGTCCGAACCCGTTTATTTGGGTTGCGCTCGCGGCAAGTGTTAAAACAAGACTGATTGAAGTCCGACTTATATATAATAATATAATTGCTAACCTAAGAGTTGTAACCATACACATTTCTATCATAACAGGGCCCACATTCGAATTCCGGTTCAGGCATGTAGCAATGAATGGAAATAAAAAAAAAAGTTTTTCATTTACGTACATAATTTACAGTCACTAACGGCGAGGGAAATAACGTTAGTAAATCTGCCCATTCCTCGGAATAGGTAATACCCAGTGCCCGCATACGGCAATACGGTTCACTTCCTATCACTTTTAGTACTGTCTATCCAGTAAAAAGAAGGCTTTGAGTGACTCATACCTAACATGCGTTCGAAGTTTTGGAAATGGACTCTCAAGCTTCTGACTACCCCGCTACAGTAAAAAAGGGAGTGTGTATTCACTAGTCGTGAAGCGTATGTTAAGTTTTGTTTGACGACCTCCGTGGTGCGATTGGTTAACCACCTGAACGCTAATCGTGACGTCCCGGGTTCGATTCCCGGTGGTGGCAGAGTTAAGTATTACGCTTTACTTCTGCTTTTCAGTCTGTTTGTTGATTTTATATACAATATATGTATTTATCGATATATAATAAATATATATTTCTTAAATATACGTTGACTATTATCCTTATCACAATTTTTAAATAAACTGTGAAAGGACTAGTTCAATTGGTGTAATAATGTCCCAAATGTTATTATTATTACGTTATATTTGCTAACAACCACGGAATTGCAAACGATGTTATCATAATAATTGACTGATCTATCCTTAATAGCAATATCAGCATCGCTTTATTCGCAAAAGAGTGAGCACTGCCTACCCCAGTTAGGAACTCATGCGTGATATCGTTTATATCGAGCACGTTGCCTATATATATTTTATATATCTAAATAGATTAATGTGACAGTGCTAGTTTGGGATTACAAAAATACAAATTATGTTCTTAAATAATAGACGCTATATTGAAAAACGGTGACGTTAGGAGTACCTATAACCGCCGAGAGTGTATGAGAGAATGTATGAGTGTCAATGAAGCGAAAGTGGTTTGTCATGATCGGGACAAATGAGGATCCGTGATCTCTGCCTATCCCTCTACAGGGAATTAGGCGTGATGTGTATGTATGTATGTTCTTAAATAATACACGTTAAAACATTCAAGTATTTTATCCCAGTCGTCTATGGTTCGTCAACAAAGTCAGCAACTCAGTGAAAGTTCAAAATACAAATAATGCCAAACTGGCTAAATATGTTTGCTTTGGGATTATATTTGGATCCTCAACCGGAGCGAACCGAATAAGAAGGAAGAGCAGAATGACAGCTTCGATTTCGTTTTTCTTCTGTTGTAGCGGCTGGCGGCGTTGGTGTAACCATGGCGACTGAATAACAAGTGCAAACGCCATGGCGTCAGTGAATGGCTGAGCTGATTAAAGAATTTAAAAAAAATGTATTTTAATCTATCATATATATTACAATGTTACTAGTACGGGGTACACAGAACCTCAAGGGTAGGGACATTTCTCCTTAGTTTCTGACCTAACGTTAATATTAATTTGAAATAGCTCGGTTGTTTACGGGCTTGACTCTGTATTATTGGGTGCAGGGTTCGAGCCTCGGAGCATGAGCCAATGGAAATGAAGGTTTCTAATTTTCTATGTACATTTTTGCAGTTGATATACGTTTGCGAAAAGTGAGGGAAACTATTTTGCTTGTAACAGGTATTATGTCAGATATATCGACACATTGAAAAAGGTTGACACTATAAGTGCTTACCAATATCTACCGAGTGTGAATGAGGCAACGGTTACTGTAGCGGAAATTCTTTACAAGTATCGAAATAAATGTACATATGTAGATTCATAATCTCTGTCTACACCTTTATATGTGTGTGTCCCCATATATACCACATAATATGGTTATATATTATGTGGGCTAGTTCAATCTGCGCGATTGCTAGCCGCAATGCAGATGATGGCTCTCTTTCAATTTGTTGATGAGATTGAACTGAGCCGCAGATTACTACTTGGCACGGGGCCTGAAGTTTTGTTGGGTTTCTTTTTGTATGTGTATAGGGTTTGGAAGTCAAACAATAATAATATTAACAATAATAATAATCTTTATTCATTAAAACACATTGACATACACAGACAGGAAATAAAAATAAAAAAAAAGAGAAAAAGAGTTTATACATGTAAGTTATTAAATCCTACATGTGCATGTCATTCCCCAGTGAAATGGTCCCAGCTCAGCATATATGCAATGATTGAAGTACAATCACTGCGCTGAACTTATGCTAGAAAAATAATACATAAATAATACATACATTTTGTTTCATTTAAGACCTTACCTTTAGAGGTAGTCAGTGATTGTGTCCACCATTAACTGGATATTGTAATGGACTCTGGCCACTCAAAACCCACTTTTTAACTAATATCCAACTTGCCTGGTGATAAATCATGCCGTCATATACAGATACTAACTAAAAGTTATTTTAAGAAAGACGCTAGTTACCTCACAATGATATCCCATATCGAATTAACAGTATATATTACCCTCGTTGTTTAATTTTGAAGATTGAAAGAGAATCGATGTGTCAATGTAGCTAAAGCTATTTTACAAATAACATAGTCGTAAATAATTTTTTTTCATAAAATTTGTAAAAGACTTTCTTTTTAAGGTGGGTGTATGTAGCAAGAAGATCAAGAATAATAATTAATGTAAGTGAAGTAAGAGAATGTTTTCAGATTTTTATAATACCGAACCTCTACCTTAAACTATAGTAAAGCAGAGACATGAATATATGTTATTTTGTAAAACAGCCAAAGTTCTTCTATATCTTGTAGGAGGAGACTATGGGAATGAGAGTTAATTAAATGTATGGAGCAATTAGCAACCTTTTACTAATATTCTATTTCAATATATGTACTTAAAAATACGATAGTTATACTAAAAGTGTCTTAAGTTCTAAACATCTCAACAGATACATAATATCGTGAATTTATATAGAGATTCATGTATACAGTTTTTTTTTTTTATATATAAGTGAAGTGGAAGGGCGGTTACGTAGAGGCCGGCCTATTAAGACATATAACAGTCAGATAGACGCTATATTGAAAAAAGGTGACATTGGGAGTTACTATAACCACCGAGTGTGTATGAGAAGATGTATGAGTGTCAATGAAGCGAAAGTGGCCTGTCAAGATCGGGACAAATGGGGATCCGTGATCTCTGCCTACCCCTCTACAGGGAATCAGGCGTGATGTGTGTGTATATGTATGTTTTTGAGGCTGTAAAGAAACGCTTTTATATAATGGAAAATAATGACGTGTGTACACAAATTTGGTCTCTTGTAAAATTCAACTCGTTTGCAGGATTAAATGGCCCGGTACTTTTTGTGCAATTTATTGAGTTTACGATTACCGGTACTGTAACCGCCGGTTAATGGCGGTTTTATAGGTATGATATTTTGAAAAGGCTTTTGTTGACGTATACATACATACACTACATACATACTGACTATTGCGGTGTACTTTAAAGTCTGATATGCTCATAAAATCAGTGCAATTGCAAAATAGGTAGGTGACTATGTTTATTTACACACACACCACATATATATCCACATGTCTTTCTTTCCCTTTGACGTAGACAGAACATAGAAGATCCAATAACTCATTCATTAGCTCTAGCATTAACAATAGTATCATGCCATTATTGTGGAACATTAGTGACACGTTAACATTTTAATGCTCAATAGATTCTATTAACCCCTAAGCCCTTAATTCTTCTACTAATAGGTGGCAGCTAGTTAGTATGCTTTTTAAACCCTAGACTTTTTACATCCTAAGCTGCTCATTTACACTAATATGCAAAATCATACCCTGGCTAGTCTGGGACGTAAAAAAGTGCTAACTAGCTGCCATTCTTCTCGGCGTGTCGTAGGAGGTGACTCAAGGACTAAGGATTAACTAAATCTATTGGAAGATAGCCTAGCAACCTGTCACTAATATGCCATATGACAACAAAAACCCTAGTATACATGCATAAGTGACCAAGAAGATGTTTTTATGTCTTCAAGGTTCTATCCACACCGGTTATTCTGTTTACGACCTAGATTGAAGAACAGGTGATCATGTATGAGAAAGTTAATGGGTGTGGGTGAAGCAAGAGAGATTTGTCAGAATCGTTCCAGATGGCGATCGATAGTCTCTGGCTATCCTGTTTGGGATATATAGGCGTGAATATATGTATACGTATCCTAGATAATTTAATCTAAGGACATACTTTACTATTAAATAAAAATAGTAAGAGACAAGTCTGAAGTAAAGTTTAATATTTTATGCAGAATTAAAATGCAAATAAGTTTAAAAACTTATGTAGGACACGAACGGACTGTTAAGATTCAGACGTTTCATACTTTATAGTCGGTATTTTAAATGCGCACTAAGCGACGTTGAATGCTATAAATATAAAGTACCTATAACTGACGAGTGAGTATGAAGAATTTTAAATTGACCTAAATTTACCATGACCAAGAATCGAACCAGGAACTTTAATAAAGCATTCTTCATTCATACATACATACACATCACGCCTGATTCTCTGTAGAGGGGTAGATATAGATCACAAAACCCCGATCCCGATACTGACAAACCACTATCGACTCATACACTTCCTAATACACAGTCGCTGGTTATAGTTACTTTTAACGTCACCCTTTTTCAATATAGCGTCTATCTGACTGTCATATATCATACGTCTTATGCGCATCGCAGCATTGATATCCATATAAAAGGCAAAGACAAACATATTCAAACCATTACCCCTTGCGGGGTAGTCAGAGGTTCAGGTTTCCATCTCCGCAATTGCATATAATGCATGCTTGAATTATATAAAAGGGAATGTTAATACATACAAAAATACACATAGACACACCTCTAAGTCCCTAAAAGGGTAGGCAGACTATCGATAGCCACCTGGAACCGTGGGATGATTGTTTGCAATTTGATCTGTATATTATTTTCTACATATAACCGCCGAGTGTGTATGAGTGTAATTGAAGTGAAAGTGGTTTGTCTGACAAAAGATGGCGATCCGTGATCTCTACTTACCCTCGACAGGGAATCAGGCGTTATATGTATGTATTTTCTACGCAGCCTACCCCATCCTATTCTAAATTGCTTAAATCAAGTTAATACACTGCCCTTAACTACCAAAATTGATAATTTACTTGTTACTAGCCCTACGAAAACCTAATTTTGATCAGTCAATAGTTTTTAGGTTGATAGCATATTGAATTTGCGATAGGTGATTATCGAAGCACCGCAAGCGTTAATACCGGCCTTTGTAAACGCGGCTTAAATATCATGTTCATGGTTAATAGAATAAATTATCGGTTGATTGAGGGATTAAGTGGAATTCAGCAAATTGTATCACGTATAAAATATCCAATTGAAGGTTGTAAGAATTATTATTCCAGTAGACCAATACTTTCTTATTATATTTGAAAGAAAGAAAGAATTCTATTATTTGGACCCATAATTAAAGACAGGAGTCGCAATCGTCATGTTTCCAGAAAAGAATCGTAACCGTAAAGATTTATTATTACTAACCTATCACATTCACTACTGTACTGTACTGTGTACTAACTACCATTGATAGAATTACTACCTTCGATTGCGGAGATGGATATCTGAACCTCTGACTACCCGTAAGGGTTAATGGTCGTGAACGTGTTTGTCTTTTGGCGATTTTCAATTACTTACTTCAAGACTGTTTGCTGATCTTTTTAAATACGTAATTTTCAGACTGAATGACTATGGCCTCATTACTGATGGTGTATGTATGTTTAAAACTCTATTATATAATAAAATATATATTTTTCCTAACTTTTAATACATTTAAAAATTTAATTTTCATTGTGCTTAGCTTTTTTAAGGTTATACCTTAAATAAATTTATAAAGGTTAAATTCAATTGTAGTTTTAAAGCAGCCCGGGAATGAATAAGTCGAAAAGTCTTAGAGAAACTTAACAGATCCATTACCAGTTTTGTACCAGTGTTGTTTAAAGTTCTAGTGAAGAATTCGCAACGGAATAATTTATTAGTTCAAGTTTACATTAACATGAATTTAAGTAAACTTGGTAGTTAATTAACTGTTTATTTATTATTGGAATATTTAGAATATCTTTAACAAACTTACGCCAATTACTTATTGTTAAATGAATTCAAATTTATTTATACATATGTACTACTTCCTATTCTTTTAGCAGTGTATAAGACCTTGGAAATATAATATCTACTTTGACAAATTAAGTACTAAACAGACTGTGAAATATTGTTGAAAGGTTGTTAGCCCATAATAATCAAAACATTTACACCTCAATAAATCAGCCTATACTAGTCCACTGCTGTTCGTAGGCCTCCCCAAGGGTTAGGCACAAAACACGATCATATGTGGCCCTCATCCAACCACTACCAACGACCTTCCTTACACCTGTTTACTAAGAAAGGTAGCTTATTTTTTTTTAAATGTGGTTAAAAAGATCTTGAGAAATTAAATTAATTCATACCAAAAACACAAAATACACAAAATACAACGTTGTTAATAGCTACCAGCGATTTGAAATACGAAATGCAAATTTCGATTGGTGGCCAAATTCCATTATCCTGTCTATGCAGAATTAAAAAAGGTAGTGACGTTTATTTTATTTATATTTACTCTCGTACCCAATTAGGTAAGCGTGTACCATAAAAATTAATTCGAGTAATTGCTCAAGCAATTAAGCCGTGTTGTTGGAAGCCCTGATTTGAATATATAATTTGAAGCACGGTAATTGTCAACGAGCATTAACTTTTTATATAAACGCATCATGTATGTAGGTACGAGATTGACATAAATAAATAACTCAAATACTTTCACGACTTTTAACACTTTGTTAGACATTCAAATGTCATGCGATGATCACCTCGAAACAGATAGTCAGTACTCAATTGGACCGGTAGTAAGCCGTATGACCATTTACAAGCACTGGCGATAGTCTGAATTATATAGGAATATAACCTATTCGGAGAACTAGTAGGTTTCCTCACGGAGTTTTCCCTTACAATACATATATTGGTGTATTAAACACAATCAGATTATTTTATTTTCATTTCACTGAGCTATACCAATATCACGTACCGATGACCTCAAGAAGGTCGCTGGTAGTGGCTGGATAAGGGCCACGAATGATCGTGTTTTAGTGGCGTATCCTTGGGGAGGCCTACGTCCAGCAGTGGACTGGTATAGGCTAATTGATTGATTAAATGAGCTATACCAAATTTATAGAGACGAAATATTTATTTCTTTGTTTCATATTACCATAAATATTGAAACATTGCATGTAAAAGGCAACTATGGTACTAGAGTTGAAAGGATTTCTGGTTAGCCGCCTAAACGCTAATCATGAGGTCCCGGGTTCGATTCCCGTTGTAAGCAGAGTTAAGAACTACGCATTTCTTCTTCTTTCCAGTCTGATCGTTGATTATATATGCTACATACATATGTATCTATTAATGATATGTATATATTTTTTTAATTTGCGTTGACTAGTACCCTCAACACAAGTCTTAAATGTACTAAGCAGGAGGCTAGTTCAATTGGTGTAATAATGTCCAAATATTATTAAAAATATTGTTATTATAATTATGTGTATATCTATAACAATAAGGCATACAATAATCTGATTATATCAAAGTATGTATAAATTCAATAACCCGGTCAATGTAAACGCAGCCTAAATGGAACTACAGTCATTATTTGTTAACGGCGAGTAATAATGTTGGTTTTCGTAAATGTGGCTTAATATCATGTTTGCGGCAGAGCATTACTATACAAATTAATCAGTGAAATGTAATGAATTTATACACATACATATGTTCTCGCCTTTACTTCGTAACGGGATAGGCAGACTATGAATGATCACCTTGAATGATCGTGACAAATCTCCCATACTCCATTCAAATCCAATGACCTTTTCATACATGTTCTTCTGTTCTGAAAGCCGCAGTACTTGACATAAGCTTCACGACTAATATACTCGTACCTTGTGGGGTATCCTATCTTGTCACCTGAAAGTGAACTGAATACCATTACTGAAGTGGTGATAATAATAATATAATTGTTAGGACGTTATTACACCAATTGAACTAGCCCCTTGCTAAGTACATTTAAGACTTGTGTTAAGGTTACTAGTCAACGTATATTTAAGAAATATACACTTATTATGTATAGATAAATACATATATAGCATATATAATCAGCAACCAGACTGGAAAGCAGTAGAGAAGCGTTGTTCTCAACTCTGCCTCCACCGGGAATCGAACCCGGGACCCCACGATTAGCGTTCAGGTGTCTAGCTAGCCGATTGCGCCACGGAGATAGTCAAAGTGGTATTGAACTACGTACCTAGATAGTCAGCATCTAACGTGACAAGCAGTATTCTATGTCACCGTGTTGCGCTAACTATTTATACTTTACGATGTTTTTCTTCGCTAATATTGATGTTTTTTGCATATATCGGAAACTAGTGACCCGCTCCGGCTTTGCACGGGTATAAAATATACAGCCTACTCCACTATTTAATGGATTTTATTATACATATAAACCTTCCTCTTAAATCACTCTATTTATTTAAAAAAACGCAACAAAATCCGTTGCGTAGTTTCAAAGATTTAAGCATACAAAGGGACATAAGGACAGAGAAAGCGACTTTGTTTTATACTATGTAGTGATGTACATGGAAAGTTTGGAGAGACAAAAAAATTCCATTGGTTTTGAAGAGCATGCATGAAAAGGTTAATGGATGTGTGGGTCACGACTATTCTATGTAAAAAAGATAATCCACATAGGTAACATAATATAAAAGTCCTTTCCTGTACTGTTATTTTCTTCATATATTTTTAAATGGTCTGTCAGGATCGGGACAAATGGGGGGTCCGTGATCTCTGACAACCCCTCTACAGGAAATTAGGCGTGATGTGCATGTATGTGTGTATTTTTAAAACAAAAGTAAAACAGTAGGTAGTGGGTCGAAACATACACACATATACATTCATGTTTTTTAAAGCCAAGAGGCGTTGTCAGAACCTTGAATACATGATTCTTCTTGGTCACGCTTAGACCTTCTTCTTCTGCTTATTTTACTTCTACTCTACTTCCTTCTATCTTCTACCTCTCTTTGACGTAACTGGAAGAAAAGCAGTTACTAGCATTTACAAATACATATTGTACGTCCCAGACAACAATATGACATCAAAAACAAACGCGTTCACGACCACACTTGGGGGGTAATCAAAGGTTCAGGTGTCCATCTCTGCAAATGCGAAAGTAGTAATTCTATGGCCATCTCGAACCTACGTGTTGACCAGATAGTATTCAATGTGACAGGTGGTAAGCCATGTCACCATTTCCAAGAACTGACTATTACCTGTGTACTAGCATGTAACATTTCGTAAAAGTATTATTAATAATTTTATTTTAAAATGTACATTAAACTTTATTCCTATTGGTACATGCTCAAACGATATTTGAACTCTGTACCCACTGGTACAGAGTCCAGCCACAAACAACTGGGCTACGTCGAATTAATATGCATTTATAATATGACATCAAATACAAGCATATAACTGAATTAATTATATCAATATTTCCAATTTATTATTCCGTATATTTCCAAACAAAACCCTAACTGTAGCTTATTGTAGCAATAAAGAGATTTAACAATTTGCTACAGTGCTAAGTGCTAGTATTACGGAGAAGATCATAAATCATAAGCGGATACTCTAGGGACATTGTGGCCATGAAATAATGTTCGTAATAACATGAGGAAGGTTTGTTGTAAGAAAATTAATTGCAAAAAGATGTTTATGTAATATAAATATTAATAATATTTGGACATTACTACACCAATTTAACTAGCCTCTAGGTAAGTACATTTAAGACTTGACTTAAGGGTACTAGTCAACGTATATAAGATATATATATATATATATATATTTATTATGTATAGATAAGTACATATATAGCATATTATAATCAACGACCAGGCTGGAAAGCAGTAGAAAAGCGTAATTCTTAACTCTGCCTCCACCAGGAATAGAACCCGGTACATAGTAAATAGGTACTTTATTTGAGAAAAAAATATAAAACGCGTTCGTGATTAACGCTTGCGGGGTAGTCAAAAGTTCAGGTTTCTCCGCAATTGCAAAGGTAGTAATTCTATGTACACCTGGAACCCACGTGTTCACCAGATAGTCAGTACTCAATGTGACAGGTGGTAAGCCATGTCGCCATTTACAAGCACTAACTATTACCTGTTCAGCCGTAGGTTTCCTCACGATGTTTTTTCTCACCTTATAATTCGATGCATTTCGTAATAAAAACATTATTACGACAACATAATGTATGTATATTTGGGAAACTCGCCATTTTTATTCCTTATACATGAGAGAGTCAGAGTTAACATTGTCAATTTTTTTAAACTACGGATATACGTACTATGTTATTAAGAGAGACCGGCGGTATCATAGGTTCCTGCATCCATATGATTACATAATTTATAGTCAGACCAAAATTATTTAGCTGGTAAATAGCCAATATAAAGATTATTTCTGTATAAAGGTGTAGATTCTACATTGACATAAAAAAGAAAGAAAGATAACACTTTATACACTGCATTCAACACAAACATTTAACAATAAATATGAAAATCTTGATGCAGTGAAAAGGTGCTGCTTCAGTATACGATGCAGATAAGCTGCATCACTGGTCCTCCGGCAACACCCGATTCGGAATCTGCTTTTTTACATACATTAATTTGCTTACATGTAATTGCTTCATGTATACATTGCTTGTTCTACAGTGTTGTATCTGTATTATATCACACCGTATGAAAATTCATATTGCTTCATGCTACATGCCGCAAAAATCTAGTTAACATCGTTTTAATATCTCAGCATAAAATGAGCAGTCGTCTATGGTTTGTAAACAAAGTCAGCAGCTCAGTGAAAGTTGAAAATACAAACAATTATTTTCGGCAGAATATTTAGTCAATTTTGATGCCAAATTGGCTAAATATGTTAGTTTTGGGATAAGATTTGGATCCTCCACTGGAACGAACCGAAGATAAGAAGTAGAGCTTCAACCTCGTTTTCCTTCGGTTGTAGCGGCTGGCGGCGTTGGTATAACCATGGCAAGTGCAAACGCCATGGCATCAGTGTTTGTACTTTCGCCGACATAACCTAAGTGGTGAATGGCATATAAAAAAATTAAAAAAAACATAAAATGAGACTTACATGAAATTGCATGTATGAATGTTTTATTTCCTAAGAATAGTAGATATTTATAACATATTTAGATCCTATACTCAACTCAACAATTATTAACATTACTTCCCTTAACAGAACCATACATACATACATACACATCACATCTGATTCCCTATAGAGGGGTAGGCAGAGATCACGGATCCCCATATGTCCCGATCCTGAGAGACCACTTTCGCTTCATTGACACTCATACAACTTCTCGTACACACTCGGTGGTTATATGTACTCCTAACGTCACCCTTTTTCAATATAGCATCTATGTGACTGTTATATGTCTTATTGGGCCGGCCTCTACGTAACCGTCCTTACAACAGGACTTCACTACATAGCATAAAATAAAGTCACTTTCTCTGTCCCTATGTCCATTTGTATGCTTAAATCTTTGAAACTACGCAACGGATTTTAATGCGGTTTTTTAATAGATAGAGTGATTCAAGAGGAAGATTTATATGTATAATAACATCCATTAAATAGTGGAGTAGGTTATATATTTTATACCTGTGCGAAGCCGGAGCGGGTTACTAGTATAACCAAATAATACTTCCTTCCTTATAACAGAACCACTTATTAAAAAAGTATTTTATCTAGAACAAAAATATCTAGTGTTAACAACAAGATAAGGGGACTAAAACCCATTCAGCGCCGCCAGTCCCCGGCCTTTTGTTCCCCGACAAAGGGGATTAGGGGAGCGAGGCCTCATAATTGTAGCCTCGTTAAGTAAGAAGTGTGAGGCGGTATATTTGGGGAATGGCGTTGTTTTAGGTTTTATTGCGCGGTTTCGGTGTGAATATGTTCTTTTATACAAATAATGATTTTAACAAAAATGTTAGGTACATATAAGACAAAAAAAGACAGGCGCGTTCACGACCATTAACCCTTGCGGGATAGTCAGAGGTTCAGGTGTCCATCTCCGCAATTGCGAAGGTAGTAATTTTATGGCCACCTCAAACCGACATGTTGACCAGATGGTTAGTACTCATTGTGACAGGTGGTAAGCCATGTTGTCATTTACAAGCAGTTACTATTACCTGTTTGGGGAACAGGTAGGTTTCCTTCCGATGTTCCCTCACCGTAGTATTGGACGAAATTCATTAAACTTAATTTCCATTGGTACATGCTTAAGCGGGATTTGAACCCTGTACCCTCGATACAGAGTCAATCCCCAAACGACTGAGCTACGTCCTTACGACCCTGGCGGAGTAATCATAGGTTCAGGTGTCAGCTTTCTATAATTTAAAGATAACATTTAGATATATTATCGTTCTTAAATCTCTTTCGGGGTGGACAGTAACTTGGAGAAACGATACATCTTCCAGGTCAATTTTTAGCATAAATATGGAAGTTTTCATATAACCTTTCACACCAAATTCTCATTTCGACGACCTCCGTGGCGCGCTCGGTTAGACACCTGAACGCTATTTTGTGAGGGTTCGATTCCCGGTGGAGGCAGAGTTAAGAACTACGCTTTTCTACTGCGTTCTAGTCTGGTCGTTGATTATATATGCAATATATGCATTTATCTATATATAATATGTATACATTTCTTAAATATACGTTGACTAGTATCCTTAACACAAGTCTTAAATGTACTTACTAAGGTGCTAATTCAATTGGTGTAATAATGTCCAATTATTATTATTATTTCTGTATTATTATGTCTCTGGTAATTATATTATTTTGTATCTCCGATGTTCTGTCCAACTTTTGAATGATCAGAGGACTTAAGAAAATATAAACCCACAACACTCATGTAGATGTGCAGAGATGTATGTATTGTCAATGAAATAAGTATTTTATATAATAGAAAAGAGAGATAAAAAAACTGTCTATCTAGTTTAGACTTTGTTTAATACCATGTAGTGATATAGTAGAAAAATAGGAATCCGTCTACCCATAACAGATTAAAGGTCATAACGTGTACATATATCGTTAGAACAATAATTTATTATCAACTTAAGAACATACGTGTACACCTGTCATCTCGGTGTGTACAAGAGACATTCATTGTGTTTACACCGAACTGAATTTGCAGCGAAAAGCTCCTGTTTCTGTCAACGCGTCTACGGAGCTTGAACTTACGGGTGATTC